>JAZHYW010023419.1:0-19874 GCA_037355805.1 Ixodes ricinus
AGTGGTTAAAACATTCACTTTTTGGGTACTGTCCTCCGTTAACATTAGAAGTTTTAGGTACTTCTGAATGTATTTAATTTCGGTTAATTTAGTGAACTCTTTATCATGACCTCGGCTGCTTTGCATGTGGTGCTGGAAATTGAAATAATTCCTAATTTGCGAGTACAGAACAAAAACAAGGTATTAAAAAAACAAAACAAAGCGCACGAAAAAAATGTGTAATAACTATGTAAAGGTACACGGCCAAATTTGAACTGTCTGTTTCACTAATGTTAACAGCGATTCCTAAATTATTGGCTTGAAGATAACCACAAACTCTGTTGCTTTTTAAAACTTGGTGTTTCCTACTTTGTAACTCAGCAAAAGGATTATTTAGCAAAGTGTCTTGGATGGAAATGCTCGGAACATGAACAAGAGAGGAAAATTAATTAGAAATTTAGCAGGTTGCACATTTTTGTGCTCTGTTCCACACTGAAGCTGAAGTGACAGTGTTAAAATTCAAAAGCCCAAACTGGAGCTGTTCTGCCTCGTTCTTTAAAGTAGGGGGAAACGAATTTGTTTCAGCCCTGGACACTGCCGGGTTAAGAATCGTTGACTATCAGGTAGTAGCAGCTTCATATTGAATGCTTTGCGAAGTGATGGGTTTGGCATTAATTGTTCACTGGTTTCGCTTGGGGTTCGTCCAGCTATGGGAGATTGTGTTAACTCTTCTTTATACCCTTTTGTGAAATCACAACTCAGAGCCAAGAATCTGAGCGGAGAACTTTTTTATGCAACAATATCAAGTGTACGGCCTTGCTGAATCCACCTTAGCCATTGTAGCAGTAAAGAGGAACGCATAGGAAAAGCATGTTCAAGTATGTGTAAAGTCCGATCTCTGAATGTGCAAAATGTGCGGTTTCTTCGTTGAAATCTCTACTATTTGATCGACACATACACGCTTGCGAGAAACATATGGAAACGCACATTTAAATTTTAAAGTTACGCTAATACGGCGGGCAAAGAACAAACAAGATAGGCCTACTTCATATAGCATAGTGAGCAGGCAGGTTGAAATAGATACGTGCTATGTGGTGCATTTCGAGCTATCTGCCAAACCTCGTCACGTGCAGGCATTATTTTGCGAGCATTTTCACGCTCGCAAAAACATGATGGAAACTCGTGCACTATTATTTTTTTTTTTAATTAGCGGTTCAGATCGGTCAGCTCGTTCTTACGCGGCGTTCTGTTTGTTCCCAGCACATTACCGGCAACAGTGGCAAACGTCAGCGGCGAGGACGCCAAGCACTTAGGTGCCCCGTCGCGTCCCAACACCGCAGCGGACGACGAGGCGCTCGGACTGGTTCTGGTGAAAGACGAACCTGCGGCTTCTGCTCCCACTAGTCACGGAGAAGGCATTTCTGGTGCCCAGGGTGGCTCAGAGGAACCACTTGATCTATCTGTAAAAGGTGCGGATTGAACCCATTGAATGCTATTATTTATTTTCGTTCATAAAGCATACCACAAAATTTGGTTTATAATCGGCAAGTTGCCCGAAAATTCCACGAAACATTCATTTGGCCTCCAGATGTTGTTTGTTCCTCTCACTATTAACTCTTGACAATCTAATATGACCATTCAGTATAGTTCTTCACTGCGTGGCACAGTTGTAATGGTAATGGAGGACACGAGTGACACTCTAAATAGACCTATTGCTAAATTACCCGAGCATTAAGAAGAATGCTCGGAATGTAGGTGCACGCGCCGCACTCGCTCGCCTAACCCGTATAAAAGATGCGATATAAATAACCAAAATACGGCATTGACGAACGTGCTTGCAAGTTGCCATTTGAATTTACGCTCTTGCTTTAGAACAGTTGCTGATGCAGACCCCAGCACGTGCGGCGCGCAGACCTACATTCCCAGCATTCTCCTTGATGCTTAGGTAATTTATCAATAGGTGTATACGCAGCCAAAGGGTGAATCGTTGGCGTAATGAAGTTTAAATTTTACGACTCGGTTGATCTCGCTGATTACCACTCGCGCCTTACAAATTGAGCAGGCTTGCAGAAACAGCGCCTTAGCTAAGACTGTAAGTGATAACACTGGCAAAGCTAGCGCACGAGCGAAGTGGCCCGTGAAGTCGAGTTTCAAGCGCTTTTGCGTCCCAGGCTTTTCAGGTTTTTTGTTTTTTTCACATGTTTATAGCAAGCCGGTTCTGTCCTCTGTCTACTTCCTGTTGCAACTTGTACCATGCATCATGCTAATTTTCGTGTATTTCTTTCTATTATCAGCCTGCTTTTAGTGTGGACACAATGCGAAGTTAGCAAAGTTGTTCCCCAAACTTAATTATAATGTATAAACATGGTTAGCGTGCTGTCCTGGCTACGTAAAATTAATTTATTAAGCCTATTTTTAAATCTACATTTGTTTTAAATTGTTCAATCCTGTTTGTATGTGTTTTTTTCTTCTTCAGAATCAACATTCCGTCCTCGAGCTGATATACCCGTCGGGAAAGTGCACCCTCAGATGGCGTCTGCTCCCCTCACATTGAAGGGAACGATTCTCCGATCAATTACTCCTCAAAAGTGGTGCATCGGAGAGTGACGTCGCCAGTCCAAAGCTCGAGGCCAAGGGTCCCGTCGCAGATGCCAACCACCTCAGCAACAACGGCAGTCAGAGCACAGCTCGCCCAGAGGGATCAAAGAAGACACGGGTTCGACTCTATTCTGCAGCGCTTGCTGCTGGACCCAAACCGCAAGCCCAAGGAGCCCGAACCGGAGAGTCCAATGCCAGTCATTCTCGACGTGCGAAGTCTTTATAGAGCGTCCGACTCGCCAAAGGACACAGGAAAACGGTCCCGCGACTCCGATATCGTGACCGAAGCCAAGTCACTTTTATCGGCTCGACTGGCTGCAAAGCAGCAGTCATCTGGTATTCAACTTCCGAAAGGCTCGACAGTCGCGTCGGTGCCCCGATGAGCTTCCCCGAAAACAAGCTCGGCATGTCGACTTTGGAGAGTAAAATAATGGAGCTGAAGAAGCAAATCCACCACTTGACCATCCTCGCGACCTACAAAGAAAAGGAGCTCGCCTGCATAAGCAGTCTGCGGACGGCTAAAGAGGACGCACTGAAACAGTTGGAGCACAAGTATCCTGGAATCTGTTCTGTCGTAGAGACTTCTGGAAGCGATGGCGCTATGTCCGAACCCAGCAACAGTCCTGTATGACAGATGTTCCCAGCATAGTGACCCAGGCAGCCACGGCCACGAGTCTCTCTGCAGGCAGTCCGTCTGATTCTGAACCGCCTCTTCAAAAGAAGCTTGCCGTGCAACCGCCGTTGATACCCGCACCTAGGCTCAGGATCGGCATTCCCGAGCACGAGTCGTCGAGGCGCCTTCCGTTACCCTACGAACGGTCACATTCCTCCACGCCGCCTTCATTTTCACAGCGCGAAGTCAAACAACCCGCAGCACCTTTGGTAGCCGCCCCGGCCAAGTCTGCATTTTGCGTGCCTAGTGCGACACTTCAGGGTCATCGCACGCAACGCCTGTTGTTGCCCAAGGCACCCGCTCCACAACACCCTGTCAGCACCGCTGTCAGCACCTCACCACGATTAAATACGTCGGCGTTGACACCATCTTCGCCGTCGATGGCAACTTGGTGGAACGGCTCGAACGGAGCGATCTCCCAGCTGAACAGCCGTCGAGCTTATCACATCACCTGCGGAGAGACAACCTACGGGAATACGCGTCCCCTTCTTCACCAGAGTACCAGTCAGCCGCTTCGTTGAGTCCTGCTATGAAGACGCAGCACCAGGGCGGCGCACCACAGCGGCAATCTTCTGGTGACACGTCGGCAAGGCCAAGTCAGCGCCGGTCGCGCGAATCATCTTTATCTATTAGTGAAGGGTCAAGAGAGGTTGCCTCTGCGGTCTCAAGACATCCAGAAGACTTTGGCCTTTCTATGGGCCCATCCGGCGCAGCGTCTGGCCAGAGCCCGACCGCGTACGCGTTGAACCGGGCGAACATCGCTGCGACGAACATATACAACCAGGCGATGGCGTATAGCTTGTACCAGCAGCTCAGGCTCAACAAAGAGGCATCGTCCGTTGCCCAGGCAGAAGCATCGGCGAGCTCGGCAAGCCTCCTAGAAAAGATGAAGCAGGGTCTTCCTCCTAGTCAACAGCAGATGTACCAGAAGTCACTGGGATCGTTGCTGGAACAAGCCAAGGGTCGTCCCACAGCCTGCGGAGCACCTCAATCTTCTACTTCAGAAAGAGTCCATGGTAAGTGCCTCTAATCGAACACACTCGGTGAGCTTCTGAACCGCTGACAAAGATTGGGATGGCGGACTAATGGTGAAAAACTGGCCGATTCTGTCATGTATTCAAGAGAATGTGTACGTATTATGAATCATTTCAATAACCATTCGTCCTCTTTAGCTGGATGACGAATTAAGCAGTATAATTGCGACATTTTATGTTTTATGTTATATTTTGGTTTCATGCAGAATAAAGAAAGCGAAGAGAGCAGGAATGAAAAGACAGGGAATCTCAGGCAGATAATTTTCAGGAGCATCCTGTATACAGCTTGCCATAAAAGTACCACGAAACTACATGCGTTTCGTGATTTGAATGAGCGTATGCACGCTTGAAGGATTATGTGTCTTCAGTAGATAAAGCTACAAAGCGATATCTACTATATAAGAAGCACTGTTGCCTCGGTATATCTCATTAGAAGCCTTCGCGATGGGATTGCGTTTTGTTTCACTAATCAGGTCTCTTCCAAGCCTTCCGATTTTAACGGAGCCTTAATTACAAATTTTTTGAATAGTCCGCGTTTTTTTTTCCCACTGTTTTCCCCATCTTATATACACACTATCAATGAACGATATATGTATAATCACTTGGGTTTTCGGTGTCTAGGATTGACGATTGAATTAAATTGTTCGTCCCCTTCTGTGCTCCTGAGTCTCGGGTTTTTATTACCATAGATTGTCCCTTGTTGTTTTATCCTTGACTTCTTTAAATTGAGCGCCACATCGATCAAGCAGCTGACGAGCGACTGGTCCAAGCAATTTCTGTAGAACGTGCTGGGTTATGTCCATATTTGACAGTTATAAGTAGCATTTTACTTCAATTGTCCTGGTAGGACTCATTTCTTGTCATTTTGTTCTTATCGTTAGCACGGCTTCTTTCGCACAATGTTCATGAAAGTGTATTGGAATTAGCAGGGAAGTGCGAGGGCATAAATTCAGAGTAGATTTTCACCGGTTGTTCGGGCAACAAAAAATATTCAAGATTGAAGCTTTTTTTTTTCTTAAAATGGTATCCGGCATAAGTTTGACGAATTCTAATGTATCATTTGAGAAATGCAAACTGGAGACGTCAGTTGTGCTCCTTGTTACATTCTTTGTCACTGCGACACATAACCGAAATAAAAGCATCGAATGTTAGCGTGAATATTTTATTTCTGCGGTAAACCAATATAAAAAGAAATGAAACAACAATCGTCACAAATTTTGTTATATTCTTTTGTAATAAGAACTCGGTCACAAACTCCCACTTAAAACGTGTGGTGCAGCGCCATAAGCGAATCACACGTTGTGCCAATCTGGGTTCAACGGGCGATGGTCAAGTTTTCTCATTGTCACGCAGGATGTCCCAGCCGCAGAGTTACCTTGGAGCCAGAGTGGACTAGCTTGCATCAACTGCGGTGATCCGCGCGTGAAGTACGTCTGCAGCTGCTGCCGGACACAGACGTTCTGCAGCGAGCAATGTCAGGTAGAGCCTTCCTCGGACAAGTTCTTTTCACCACTTTATCTTGAAAGAGAAAGTGTAGCAACGTAATATCTAAAAGCATGGCAGCCTTCCGCCAATATGAGTAGCCTCCGTGCCTTCAAAGTGCTTAAAAAGAGTTAAAGAAAGAAACAAACAAGAAAACGCTGCGTTGAATACTCTTTTTTCTTTCTTCGTGCTACAACTCTGTAATTACGTTCTCTGTAAATAATTTTGCTGATTGTGTTTTATGTCTCACAGCATAACTCTGCCAGGTAGACTATCAATGTCAGTCATGCTTCGGAAATATATGCCACGTGTGCCTACTTCTGGTGTACATCCGCACTATATATACATATCTAAATAGGCCTTTTCTTAAGCTTTCCAGGTTTGGTTTAAAAACTTGTGAAAGCTACACTTATGTTGTTCTCAAATTTAAGACGGTGTTGTGCCGTCCCCTTTTCGTCCCTAGTATCCAGGATTTTTTTTTTTTTTTACTATTTTAAACGGGATGGTGGGTGATCACACCGACTCCCTTTTCTTCGAATGTTTTGCCAAAGGCGTTCAGTCTATGAATGCCAAACAAAGCTTGTTCCTCTACTATGGTCGTCGCCATAGTCGCTCCCAACTAAACAACTGAAGCGAAGAAACAGTTTTGCGGTTCTCGAGGTTTATTGATTTTTCTCTTTGATCCTTATGTACGGTTTTAACTTTATAAAAAAAGAAATATATATATATATATATATATATATATATATATATATATCACAACCTGTGTGCGCTGTTCGCCCTTTTTTCTTTTCTTTTTTATTGAAGCACACAGACTTCACGAATAATAGTTCGCGTAGCTAAGGAAATACACAAGAGCAAGCAGGACAGCTATCATTTGGTGACGTGATCTAGGCTTGTTTATCCTTCATTATCGAAGATTATACCAGGGTCACGTTTCATCATTCTCTTTAGATTACTGGCTTCCGCGTGAGTCGTTGCACCAGCTCTGTGACGAAGATGTTGAGTGTGCCAAAGATAACTAACTTTCGCTTGTATTTTGCTTTGATTTGCAGATAAAGCTGTGGACCAAACAGAAGACCCAGACATCCACGAAACATTGAAAAGGTGTGGCTCGGAAAGCTTCGCCTTTTGCTCTTCGTCGCGAGTGTGTATTCGTGTGTGTGTGTCCGCGCGCCTCGCGCGGTTATATCAGCGGAGTGTGCAAGGCGTGTTTGTTGATATCTGTGTGCGTGTGTTCGCGTGTTCACTAAACTTTCATTCTTCATTTCACGCCCAAGTGTGCGTTTTGTACAATGCGCATTTCCTCTGATTTCTCTAATAAAGTTAGTTTCGTTGAAAAAACAATTGGTTGTGTGTATGTTTATACAGCCTAGAACTTGGTCTGCCTCAACGGGCGACGAGTCTCCCAGCTGTAGATGAGCAATGTAGCCAGTGCAGTACAACCGCTAGCCTGGGGTCTTTAACGTGCACCACCCAGTTGTGATACACGACCGCACGCCGGTACGATGCTCATCCAGATCGAAGCGGGCAGGGTGGGGATTGAGCCCAGGATCCCCGGGTTCTGCAGCGCGAGCTTTCGCTCCACGTGCTCCGGAGCTGCGTGCGCTAGCCCACTCGGCCACCGATCCCCCAGTTTCTGTTCAAAATCCAAGACTGCAGTGTGTTTATAATATTTTTTGCTTTTATACATGTGTGCAATTATTTTTTTTTTGCTATGGTGATTGGCAGGGCGAGAAAGGCAGGGGGTCCTCCTTCAGGCGTGCTGCCTCTAGCTCGAGCTGCCGTTCTCATCCTTTCGGTTACTGCAAGTGCCCTTTCGGAGAATTGCCTAGTATTCTTATTTTGCGCATAAGGTGCCTGAAGGTGTAACAGATCCGTGTGTTTACCACGTCTTCATATTTGTCCCTTGACTTTCTCGCCTGTGACGTTTCAACTGTGCACACATTTGCACGCACTTGGGAAAAGTAGTTAATTGAAGTTACCTGGTAACGGTATCAAAAGCAAATAGAGTAAAGTAGAAATTACACAAGTGCACTGGTAAGTCTATGGTAGTTCATAGTAAGACTACGAACTACCGTAGAAAGCGGGTTGTTTCACAAATTACTTTTTATTGTTATTTTTGTTTTTATGGTAGCAAGATTGGCCTGAAGTTTTGATCCATAACCTAAATCCCCTTTACCCTAAAGAAATTTCTGTCATTCTCTGACTGGTGTGTGTACCAAAATGCTCGAGTAGTTATTGACCTACATACGTCTTGTCTCACAGCATGCCCCCTTTCTCCTGAACATGTCTCCCTCCAGCAAAAAGGCGTTCTCTCGAAGCACTGAATAGGGCGGCCACGTTTTAGTTGGAGACGAACTTTGTGGGGTCCTTATTTATAGGCGTATATCGCGGATGCGCCGTTTCCGCTATCAGGTTTTGCTCTGTCTAATAATCCTTTTTCAGACGCTGTGTTATCTTCTTTAGTTGTCGGTTGTTTCAAGGTAGAACGTTGGGCGTATTTCTAAGGTTTCTCGGACGGTCTCTCGGACGACCTTAGAATCCTGGAGGATTTGAATGCCCTGTATTCTGGAAGGAGAAAGGCGCATAAACGAGACCACCTGGCTCTTCTACCGGGCCGCCGGGCCTGTTTCCTCTGGTTTCTCTCCTTTCCCCGTCACCGCCCAATCATTACGAACACTACTTGTCTAAAACAAGTCCTCAGTCCGTCTTTTCTGGCGTTTTCCTTCAGAAAAAAAAAACAAAAACAGAACGAAGCCTCAAATGCTACAACAAATGAAAACCGAGACAAAACTAGGTGTACTACGAGGAGAGGTGTAAAAAGAGCGGCTCTTTTGTGTAGGGCGGTGTGGGTGGGTCCCTCCGGGCGTTGATGCCACTTGGGGTAAATTTGACGCTGTACTTAGGAGCGCCGTTCGCGGTCGAGTGCGGTGTACTAGAACAACTTACCCTTCTAGCAGCCTTCTAGAACACTTTATCCGTGGCTCCTGAAGCTGTCAGACTTACGGTCGCATCGGTAGTCTTACTCTGCTTTCTCGTGGTGGTCTGCCATGCCTTTCACGAAAAGAAGAAAACGCAACGCTGCTGTTTCGTCAGTTTCGTGCCGGGGTGCGATGGAGGATACAAGTCGTGTGGGGACAAGCTATCCTTTTCTTGAGCACTGAGAAACAAACCCCGACGCGTTCCAGAAGTGGGCCCGCGCGATCCCTAAAACGGACAAACCTCTCGAAAAAAAAAAACTCCACCGTATGTGAAAGGCATTTTGACGACAGGATGGTGCATCTGTACACCGTTAAGACACTCAAAGTTGTCGTCAGCTCCTGTGTGCCCGCTTGCTCGCAAAGCCAGTACACAACGGCCCGCTTTCCGAGCAGGCTTCTGTTTACTCGCTTGAAATTTAAAGTGCTTCCAGCTTGAGGTTATTGGCGTCTTGTTTATACTGCTGCGTTTCTCGAGACGCTTAAGCGCTACCATGCGACATCCGCGCGCATCCATCCATCTGGTGACTGAAGTGTCGTTAATCTGCTTAGCGTATTCGGTGACTCCAAAGCAGACGGTACATTCGGGGCGCTTTGTTTCCGACTGTGCGTGACCCCATTCTCTGTTCTGTAAAGGTAAGCAAATGTTTTCACGGACATTAGGTGTTCGACTGTATTGTCATATTCCAAAAGTTGAAGGCGCTGCCGGTACGTCAAACCTGGTTCAAGAAACTGGTAAGAGAATACTGGTTCATTCCACCGTGACGTAAGATCCCCTGCTGAAAGAGGCGACTACAGATTAGATAAGACCATGGTAAGGTCTTGAGGTTATTGGGGACGGCACAAAACCAATTTAGAAGTTCATGGAATTTTGCTTCAAAAATATCAGAGATTGTGAATAAAAAGAAATGGCTCCAGAGCTGATGGACAGTGGTCAACCCATTGAAGACCCTCTAGTGTCTCTTACCATTACGCAGAACACAAAATGTAACGTTTGCAGGATATTTATTTTGGGCGCAAGTAGGAATTTTTAGATATCATCATTCTGATAGCTCCGATAGAAAAACCCGAAAACGATACGATGCATGTGCAAAAGTGTCTGCGGAGTATCGGGTAATGTTGTCAGGGATATCCGAATGGTCTTTTAAAATTCCCTAAAAGTTCCTTTTTGGCTTTGTAACTACACAGACGAATCACAGTGTTTTCCGGGGAAAGCTACGTGTTTTATTTGATTTTTGTCTTGACATTATCTAACTTCCCTTTAACGTTGGGTGGATGGAAATAATTTTATTCATAGAGGTGGAGGCGGTTATGCCCGCGCTCCTTCGGCAGTTAGCCACACCAGGGGTGCTATTCTGGTCGCAAACGGTACCTTTCTAGTTGTGACGTATCGAGAAAGAAGGGGCGGAGCCTCAAACTAGAAAGATTCTTGTTTGAGGCTCCGCCCCAACGTTCGGGTTCACGCACGCGGTCAGCTAGAAATTGACGATCCCTCTACGTCGCGATGACGTGTCCACGCAGTTGGGGCGCAGAAATCCCCGCATTTCCCCCTGTTCTTTTTGTTATCTTCTTTCTTTCCTCCGGGAGTTAGAACGAGCGCATAACAGAGAAAAGGCTACCTTCCGGAAAATGGAAGGAAACAGAGAAAAATAATATTATCCTTTTATAAAATACGAAAGATTATTTCAATAATTATGACGTAAAGTAAATTTTGCTAAGATATCTCTGCTTGTTTTCTCGAAGTCTTTCGCTACGGTCTTTGAAAACAAACATGGCGAAAACCGCGGTAACGACCTTGTGGTGTTTGTGTCTCGTTTGCGTCGTTGCTTTCCCTGTTTCTGCACGATACGTTGGCATTACGAGAAGAAAATATTATGTGAAGGCACGCTGCAACACCGATCATCCTTTGTGAAGCCGCCGTGAACATAAGCTGCAAATGAAATGTCCTGTTTGCCTGTGAAAGAGACTCCAAACTGACGACGACTCTGTGGTAATATATGACAAGTCATGAGATCGACGCAGAGTGCACCGGTTGTGAACATGCTGTGGATGATGCAGGAAAGTTTCTTCGGGCAGTTTTAATAATGCTTTGCACCCTTTGCTCACTGCAGTGATTACGACGGTAGTCCCCATAAGCCATGCTCTTCTCTTTCGGCGCCGAAGAAATGGAGGCGACCGCGTAATCTCGGGCAGTCTTTTTTACGTATTTTTTTATTTGCAGAAAAGCTCGTGCAAAAAAATAGAAAACGTTTTTACACGTCCCTACATAGGTACCTCGCTATCCCATTGGCTTCATTTCGCGTGACGATTCAACGCTATTTGCCATGGAAACGTTCGTGAAACTAGAAAGCCTCTGTTTGCCGCTAACAGTCATTTTTCGAGTTCGGGTTGTGACGACAAAATGACGTAAGAACAAGAATGCACGGGACTATTTGCATTGTTTTAACTCGACAACCGTACCCTTGGCGAGAGAAACTCGAAAGAACATGGCCGCGATGCTCGTCGGATCGACCGCGGCTGGGGTTTGACATGCGATCGGTCACTTGATCAACGCGCACACGAATGCTTTCGTGCTGTTGGATGAGCCCATTCGGCGGCAGGACCGGGTCAAAGAGCACAGTGAGCTGGCGTTCAACGTCTCCGATATAACACTTGGAGATGCAAGATACTAAAACCAGCTGAACTTAGGAAAATAAATACAGAGAGAGAAAGAGACAGGCCTACCGCTGGACTACCAACTGTCGTTTAATGCTTCCTCCTCTTTTTTACCTTGACTTTGTGCTTTTTTTCTCGCTTTTTGGTTTTAAAAACCCACATAAAAGACCGCTTATATCCGAAAAGAACTAAACTAAAATTTGAATTACCCGCACTTCACCGGGTCATAAAACACCGCAAATATTCTTTTTCTTTGGTGTTAAGCTTGATTGAAGGCTCGCTGACGCACGTGGCTTCGTTTTTCTCGATGGCCAAGGTCTCGAGCATCTCTCGTGCATGCACGTTCTTGTGTTTTGCGATGATGGTAACGCTGTTGAAATTTGCACTGCACGCACAGTTGCGGCAATGTGCCGGTAGATGACCTGCATTTGTGCCTTTTAACGATGCTGCGTGTTCTCTTGTCCTATCGTTGAGGCATCTACCAGTTTGGCCAATATAGCACTTGCCACACGATAAGGGAATGTGATACACAACCCCCTTTTCACATGGGGCGTATCGTGTCCTGTGTGCGATGTTGCAGGTTTTCATGTGGTTGGTGGCCTGGTTTACCTTACGGCACATTGAGTAGGCTTTGTTCGGCGCAGAACACACGACCTTGATGTCCTGCCCCGCAGCTATCTTTTTTGGCTCTGTGCATTAGCCCATCAATCCCAGCGATTGTATCTTTGGCAGAACTGTGTGAAGTGTTCATCTAGAATAACTTAAAAGACCAAGAGAACCATGGCTATCTTAGAGTATGTTGATGATTTTCTTATATTACATGACTAAAGAGATGGTGGATAAGACCAACTGAATGCAAAACTGAGATCAGTCCTGTGACAGTGCTTCTAAGAATGCTGCCTAGAATTGGTTTTTGCACACTGAACTACCTGTGGATAGGGGTATCAAGAATTCCTTGATCTAAAACTGGAATTTAAGGATAGACACGTCTGCTGGACGTATGAACCCAGGTCAAGCAAAGGATTTCTTCCGTTTGATTCAGGACATTCCAAAACCATAAAACGTAGTGTTGCAAACACCGCTCTTCTATCGGCCTTAAACAAATCGTGTCACCATAATACTGAGTCCAGTTTTAAAAGACAAATTTCCCGTTTACGAGACTCTGGATATCCAAATGTTCTCTTGGTCAGCGTGTGTGAAAAGATCTCCACAAAACTGAAGTGCAAGACATCGGGCACAGGTGGAACACAGCAAACAAAAGATAAACAAAAGATTGCAATAATACCCTACATTCATGGGATAACACACAAGCTAAAAAAGATAGCTGCGAGGCAGGACATCAAGGTCGTGTGTTCTGCGCCGAACAAAGCCTACTCAATGTGCCGTAAGGTAAACCAGGCCACCAACCACATGAAAACCTGCAACATCGCACACAGGACACGATACGCCCCATGTGAAAAGGGGTTGTGTATCACATTCCCTTATCGTGTGGCAAGTGCTATATTGGCCAAACTGGTAGATGCCTCAACGATAGGACAAGAGAACACGCAGCATCGTTAAAAGGCACAAATGCAGGTCATCTACCGGCACATTGCCGCAACTGTGCGTGCAGTGCAAATTTCAACAGCGTTACCATCATCGCAAAACACAAGAACGTGCATGCACGAGAGATGCTCGAGACCTTGGCCATCGAGAAAAACGAAGCCACGTGCGTCAGCGAGCCTTCAATCAAGCTTAACACCAAAGAAAAAGAATATTTGCGGTGTTTTATGACCCGGTGAAGTGCGGGTAATTCAAATTTTAGTTTAGTTCTTTTCGGATATAAGCGGTCTTTTATGTGGGTTTTAAAACCAAAAAGCGAGAAAAAAGCACAAAGTCAAGGTTCAAAAAAGAGGAGGAAGCATTAAACGACAGTTGGTAGTCCAGCGGTAGGCCTGTCTCTTTCTCTCTCTGTATTTATTTTCCTAAGTTCAGCTGGTTTTTTAGTATCATGCACCAACAAGCTCAATTACAGCCTGTTACTGAGATGCAAGACTTGGCTTCTATTTGTGCCGGTGTTATGAAGCTTGAAAGTGGTGGTGTTGTTGTGGCTCGGACGGTCGCCTTGCTGAGATTATGAATACGGTAATAGACCTTCATTCAGCGTTGCCATGCGTCAAGATTCAAAACCTCACCTTGACACAAAGTGAACAACGCTTCCGCGAGCACGGAGGCAGCAGCCAACGGTCTGAGAAAGATATGTGCCGCCGCCAAGACCGCCAGCGATCGCCCCAACGGCAAGAAAACAAACGACAAGCTCATTGAGGTTTGTGTAGTGCTGACTGCTGATTCAACGGACGACAAAGGTGAATAATGTAAAACGCAACGTACGTTTGCCAGCGTTTTGCAAAACTAACGCGTTTCGTTGAAAATTTAATTTGTGGAATTCGTTAACGCCTTGAAAGTTTGACGGGGACCGCATTGTGAACGCAGCCTTCACACAAGTGTTTTCTACAGTGTGTGCTTTGCCTGCATGCATATAAAGACAGAAACACTGCCTATATGGTGCATAAAATAAAGAAAATTTCGCTTATCTTGATAATGTTGACTATCTATTGAGTGCTCTTGATAGTATACTGGCGTAGCCAGGAACTTTTGAGGGGGTGAGGGTGGAGGGAGGTTGAGGTGGCTGGGATGTTCATGACTTCGGGTTGGGGGGGGGGGGGGGATTTGTGTGTATATTCTAGTGCCCGCCGGATTTGGGGTGGGAGGGGCGAAGCCCCATAATCCACCCCCCCCCGCTGGCTTCGCCACTCGATGATACCATAAGGGGAGCATCCTACATTCACAGGCTGCCCTAAGCATGTGCATAGCCACTGAGCTCGTACCATAATGGCAAGATAGTTGCTGACATTCTTCACGTTACGTAGCAGTTCTTTTTTTAGTACATATGCTCGCTTTTCCTTCACACATCTACTCTGCTTCCGCTTGTCGTTTATGCTTGATGGTGATAAGTCAACTGTGCGTATTTGCTCTGCATCACAGGCAAATTTCAAAAATCAAGCTCACACTACTCTTTAATTTCAATGAGTTACTGTCACTTTTGAAACGACAATCTATTTAATTGGTATCATAACCTTTACATTAAACACACGTGTGTTGAATGTAGGACAATTGTATTTTTATTGTTTTTCTTGGTCACGGAGATGACAACCATCCACAAGATTGCACTGGCTAAACTTCTCGTCTACAGTGGGTAACAATGTTACCGTACTCTGTCAGACTAAACTCCTGCAGTCTAAACAACTAACGATTCATTTTAGGACACACCTGTTCGTAGTTCATTGCAGGGCATAGAAAAGTGTTTCTTATGACTGTCCGATGACTGACATGCAATTCCAGAAGCTTGGTGTGAAAAGGTGAAATATCGAATTGATACAATAAAATGCCATCAGCAACCCATCCAGATTTTATTGCGTGATTGACAGTAGCTACAAACCGCAACAAATGGTAAACTGAAGACATAAGTACTAAGCGTGCACGAACTTCGAAGCGGTAGAAACCCTGAAGTTTTAACGTCAACTTACCACCAAGTTGTTAATGGCAAAGTGGTGTTTGCGTCAAAGTGTTGGAGTCCTTCAGAACGGTGACGGTCTCCTTCAGACCGATGATGATGGTTTCAGTTAGATTCTAGGTTCAGTCAACGCACCCCACGACGTCGATGTGCTTGTCGTGGTGGCGACAAAAGCCTTCTTTCGCACATGCCTCAGCTGCCTCGGTCCGGGGTTTTGTCGACCCAGCCGTCTCTTCCCAGCCGGTTGACAGCGACACTCGAGACGGCCGTCACGGCTCTGATCACCATCCCCTGGGCATTAGCTATGTGATCATAGGTGGAAACCGCGCCCTTGTAGTTCCCCGCTGCGAAAAATATCAGTGCGATTCAATTAGTCTGCTGCTGCTCGACGGTCATCATCTCTCATCGTCGCCGTCTCTCGTCGCGAAGCTGGTCACACTGCGATCACACGGTGCTTATCAACAAGCGGTATTGTCGTCAGAAACAGTCGTCGTGCATCGCGAAGGCAACCGGGTGCTCGCGGAAAACCCGTCATTGTACGCGTTGGTCGAGAGATCGTTGCGCAACAAGCATCGCCGCCATTTTCTACGCTCTAGAATCCTGCCCAAAGCTTGTTCCCCTTCGTGCAATAGAAGCAGAAGTTAAAAGCACGAGCACATCACCCCGAACGATGCTTGCACGAACGTTGGCTTGCACTGCGCAAGCGCGCCTGCTCGACAGGGACGTTGAAAGCCCGGAGCACGTTCTTGTAGCTCCTACACCCGCACTAGCTCGCACTCATAGTGAAACAGAGAGTACGGTGTGTCGAGTAATACCGCAGTTAATCTAGTTACGCGACTTCCGCTATGTGCTACGTAGGTCGGACGTGGTCATACGTCACTTTGTCGTCACTGTCCGAACACGAAGAGCGACAGTTACGGCAAACGGTTGCTTTCGTGTTTCGCGAACGTTCCCATGGAAACCGCGTGGAATTATCGCGCGGGCTGTGGCCAATAGGAGCGCGCGGTTCGTAGGGGGAGGAGTTTTCGAGAAACACGAACGTGACCGTTTGTGACCAGAATAGCACCCCTGGTGGCCTGGAGCCCATGCGCCTCAGACGAACTCTGCGACCCGACGGACCACCTGTAGATGGGTGGCCGTGTCTCGAGCTACATAGCGGAGCGTCCCACCGCTCCCCCGAGGGGAAGGAACAGGGAGGGAAAGAAGGGCAAGCTCATAATATATGGGAGAAGGTAGCCCTGGCGCTGCAGAAACTGCAGGTGGGATTGTAGAGAGATGGATGGATATGGGAGAGGACGAGAGGACTGGGAAAGGGGTGTGTCTGTAGCTGGCGCCGCATAGCACTCTCTTCCTGGTAGAGAGGCTGGGTCGTAGGAGGGTAAAGGCGGCGGGCGAGACGGTAATGGGAAGTGATGTCATAGAAAGTGACTAGCCGGTCGCGCACTGATCGGGCCCTCGTGATCTTGAAACTGTGTCCATCCCGCCCGGTCGGCGTATCCTCGGGCTGTGGAGTGGGCCAACTCGTTTCCGCAGTGTCCGCGTGCGCTGGCCTCCAGACTGGCTGACATTTGATTCAAATGATCTAAAATGCTTGGTTCTTAGGATGATTCGGGCCGGGGCAGATACGTAACCTTTAGCGAAATTCATGATGGCGGCTTTTGTGTCGGATACGGCGACCTTTGGACATGGCGTGGAGGTGAGGACAAGCGCAATGGCGGCCTCTTCTCCGAGGAAGTAGTAAAGATCGTAGCACAAGTGTTCACTTGGCCCGTGGAGGTGACCGCTACGGTAGCGATCGAAGGCCGGCCGGTGTTCGTATTCGGCCGCGTCCAACTAGAGGACGTCCGACCGATGAGCAAACAACTTGGGATGAGTAGAGGCTTTAGTGCGTCGACGACCCTCCTCGAATGTGGGGTGCATGTTTTCCGCGAGAGGAGCTACCGAGGCACGAGTGTATCTCTCTCGTGGAATGGCTTGTTTCAGGGACCATTCTGTGCGGGGATTAAAGGGCGATGCAACGATTTTTGAATTTTGTGCAAATACCGCTCAGAACGGATCCCTGCCGTGACCTGTGAAACATCCGTACGTTTTTCACCACAGGCAATCGAAGTCGCGGAAGAAAACGAAAGAAAAACGAGCAGCGTTCACCTACGTCAACTCGCAGCTAGAGCAAGTGGCCGCGTGACCGGGAGCCGATTATATGCCGCCAATGTTGATCATAGCCGCCACACGCTGGTGTTGACGAGGCACAGGACACGCGCTGAGTCCCAGACACTGTTATGTTTCGGCTATTGTCGTCGTTGCAGCGATTGGACACGGGCCACTACCCAAATGCTTCTCGAGCTATCGATTATCACGGAGCCCAAATCGAGCGCCCATGCAATGCTTGGGTCCAATAGATATGAGCCGCATTTGAACATTGTCCTGGGCGGTCCTGCGGCCGCCCAGCTACGTTATCGCGTTTTGCGAAGGATTGATTTAACGAAAACGCTCGCTTTTGTCATTGACATTACACCACAGCAGTTGTTTGGCCAGTGGCGTTGCGTGCAAGTATCCTTGAGCTCTGCTAGTGCCAGTAAGCTCGTGTAAAAACAAAAACATTCCAATTGAACATCGTTGCACCGCCCCCTTTTACTATTCAAACGGGATAGGATTTGACGGCCGGTGGGAGAGCGGGAGAGGCGTTCGTATTGGACTGTACGGTGTGCCTCAACTTGCTCGGACGCAGGGTTATGAAGTCCTAAGGTAAGGAGACGCTGTGTGGAGGTGTTGTGTGGTAGTTTGAGGGCGGTCCCTAAAATGCTTGACCGATAAGTACGTCAAGCTTGTTTGTTTCAGTAACCGCAATGTGAGGTAGGGAAGCGCATATGTGAGGTGGCTAAAGACAAAAGCATGTCGCAGAGCGAATTAATACCCCTGTCAGACGGGCTAGTTTAGTATCACTACAAGCGAGTGCACCTCAACCCGTCGAAACACACTCCAAGTATGTTGGTGTTACACGGGAAACTTAAGTGTCACTCCAAAATGGTGGCAATAACGATGGGTAAGTAATGGGCACGCAAAATATTACAGTGCATACGCATTTTTGATAAATAACTTCGTCGTCTAATTAGAAACACGTTACCACACATTGTTGCGCTGAGTCACGAGCTTTAATCCAAATTTAAATCCAATTTGATCATTACGATCAGCAAATACAAGCCAGTGACACACCAAATACTTTACTAGGGGAATACATTCCACTCCGCTCATTTGCATTAGACAGAACGCCTACAGCGCCGAATCCAGCCCTGACGGAGTGGAGGTCCGCGCCAGTCCACGCGCATGTGCACGTGGATGTTCGCGGCGGCCGCGGCGGTGTCGTCTCCGATTCCACCTAAAGCCCCTTCATGTTTCAAAAGTAGCGCAAGGTGCGTCGATGCACGAGGCACGCGCAACGTGCAACCCTTGGGAAGATCATGGCGGCACAGCGTCGATGCACGTGCCGCGACCACTATACTCTGTTTCAGCTTGTGTTGTACCGCAGGAAAGGCTACAAGCGCGAGCTCCTTGCTCTAAAGCACATCTCGGCGGCACACGCTCTCGTGCACCAAGGGCAGCTGCCAACGCTATGAGCTCGCGCTTCTAGCCTTCGCTGCGGTACAAGATAAGGTGAAACGAAGTATAGAAGTGGCGCGCGGCACGTGTCTCGAGCATTTCCACAACAATGAATTTGGTATGTAGAACAACCATCGTCATCATTATCATTTACCGCCGAGACCTCCCCGACGATAGATGGCTCTCGCCAAGCCCAGAGAACCTGTCCGCGCCGAGGCCATTGTATTTGAGAGGAGTGGAATGTATTCCCCTAGTAAAGTATTTGGATACACGGTCGCACGCCGGTACGATGCTCATCTATACTCTGTTTCACCTTATGATGTACCGCAGGAAAGGCTACAAGCGCGAGCTCCTTGCTCTAGGGCACATCTCGGCGGCACAAGCTCTCGTGCGTTAAGAGTAGCTCCCAACACTATGAGCTCGCGCTTCTAGCCTTCTCTGCGGTACAACATAAGGTGAAACGGAGCATAGATCGAAACGAACAGAAGTAGGGATTGAACCCAGGATTCCTGGGTTCTGCAGCGCGAGCTTTCGCTCCGCGTGCTCCAAGCTGGTGTGCGCGAGCCTACTCGGCCACTCGCCACTCGCCACAACGAAACATCATGGAGTGTGTAAAGGACGAGCTGGAGGGCGATATCCGCGATGTTGGACACTGGAAGCGCGTGGTTGGGGCACTTTTCTCCGTGAGAGCCCAACGCCTTTCAGATAAGGGGCAGCTGGACCTGGATGCCGTCGCACAGGCAAGAATTTCAAGTGACATCGATCAGCAGCTGCAGGCCAATGCCTTCACCATAGCCACTCTTATCACCGATAGCCTACCCGTGATAAGTCGAGAAGGGTGGACTTTCCAGAGGAACGAACGGTGGTTCGAAGACACCTTGCCCCATTTGGGCGAGTTCCATTTCAAGGAAGCCTTTCGCGTCTCTCCTGCCACCTTCAGATTCCTGGTGGAGTCTTGCAGGTGCCTCCTGGCCGTCGCTGGCCGTCGCGCAGGGGCCAAGGCTGGGAACTAGAACGTTAGATTAGCCGCTTGTTTTTCTACAATGCACTACTTTCCTGCCAACAAAACACAAGTGCGCATCTAATTTTACTCCTATCAAATAAATACTAATTTTTCACAGTGTTCATTTCTTCTATTATTTTCACTCCTTCAACACTGCTATCGATATTACACACTCGGTCCACATCAGCGAGCGTAGTGTGCTCCCCGAACTCACTTCATTGGAACTGTGCTCTTCGGGCAGGGCTGGGATTGGGCTCAGGATCACTGGGTTCTCCAGCACGAGCTTTCTCTCCACGTAGGCTGATCGAAAAGAAGAAGA
>JAZHYW010023421.1:0-63003 GCA_037355805.1 Ixodes ricinus
CGTTCCTGTCTTATGTTTCAAGTGATTTAGAAGATACTTATCTCGTAAGTTGGAGTGTCTCTCCGGACATAGGTACTGAGTGCTTGGGTCTTTGATGTGTAAACATCTAAGTAAACATAATTCCAAAATGATTTCTTTCTTTGTAACATCATGTCGATGCATCGGCGCCTGAACTGACTGCCGACCAGAAAGCTCTCTCGAAAGTTCAATTTAATAATTTGTTTTACGCCAGAAATTCAGAAAAGGTCACTAGGTTATTTTAAGGTTAATAATCAACCATGTCCATGTTAAAACAAATAATTGCTGCATGAGGAAAAAAAAACCAGGGCGTTCGTTTGACGTAGGTTTGTATAACACCCTGAAAGTTAATAAGGTGAATGCCAGTACGTGATATAGTAAACGGTGAGTTTGGAAGTATCGTGATGAAGCCTGGCATATTTACTTCACCACAAAGCACGTATGCAGAGCGAATCGTTACAATCTTCAGAGGGAACTTTCTGAATGACGAAACTAAAATTATGTTTATACTTCAATAAACAATCCACGCAGTGATACTAAGCACGAGGGCTTAAGCTGGATCACGGCGAAAGTAGTGATAGACGACCGCACGCCGGTACGATGCTCATCGAGATCGAAACGTGCAGGGGCGGGACTCTGCAGCTTCGAGCGTTGGGTCCACGCTGCGGTGAGTTGGCGCACTCGGCCGCCGAATCTTCCCCAATAAATCATGGTGATAAATGTATGTGAACATATAACATCGTACAAGGACTTATAAACGCCTTATATTTGCATTGTGTAATTTATATAAGTTATCTTACGTTTATTGGGGAAAAATAATATATGAAAAGTTTTCCTCTTCAATAGGGTTGGGAGAGCCAGTCGATGCAACCAAGTAAGGGACCTCGGCGATTAAAGCACAATGACTTTTCTTGGCAATGCAGTCAAAGGTCGTGACACACGTGACGTCATCACAATGGCTCGTCACGTTATGTGGTGTCCAGGTGTCCAGTGTTGCGGAACGAGCACCCACATTCAACTCCATTCCGCTAATTAGAATTTCCGATAATTTCATTGCCTTTTAACCCTTACCAATGGAAACACTGAACCCATTAACACTCCTGGAATCGCTGAACTGTTCCATTTCATTCCTCTAATTCCGAAACCTGAAAAATGGCTCTTGGTAGCTATACATAGCCTATACATTACGTTGCCGGCAAAAGCAGCGCAAAGTTCACATTCTGAAATGCACGGACACTTCAAAAATATGCAGAACGCACCCTAAGAGCACTGGTGGTACTAGGCATAGCGGTGGTCGCACAAAGCGCTTGGTGGCACTTGGTGGCACTGCAGACATTAATCGCGCGAATAAGCGTAAAATGTTCGAAACCGACGGTAAAAATTAAGACTATCTATTCTCTCCGCAAACGGGCCGGGTTCCCTCCCCTCCTGGGAGATGCACAGGAACCGTGATTGTTTGCCTAAGTCTTAAAAATGTCCAGTTTGTGCAACTAAAGCAATATTGCTCTTAGTTTTCAAAAAGCACAACAGCACTGCTAGTACTACGCAGTCAGCAGCGACTTCGCGTATACCTTTTTAAATGTCCACGAACTGACGACAGGAACAGAAAATCGCTGACGAAGTTCAATCGCTACGGTGCCAGCACGAGGGACTGTACGGCCATGCCATGAAACGTGTCTTAAAACCTATAATTTGACGTTTACTGTATGAATCTCGCGATTTCTTACCATATCCAATTAAATTATATATTTGTTTTCCAGAGGAATACTAGAGGGTGTGCAAGGTTAAAAAAGACATGTGCTCATAATGTCCGGACATTATCAATTTAATGCCTGGAATGTTTTAATCACCACAGCTCATTATCCGGACAGGGGCTAGCATTTATTCATGCGTGCGTATCCGAGGTATGTAGACATTGTACGACAATGTCAACGCGAACATGACTTCCGCGATTTTCTTTCCTCATTTTACTTGAAAGGGCACTGGCGAGTATCAAAATTTACAGTCTAGGTTAGTATCCAAAGCTCAACCCTTTCTTCCACTATTGTAGTTTTCATGACAGTTCTGCAACAACGTGAGAAAAATGAAGAGAACGGGTGATGGCTTGGTCGCGCTTACGATTTCAGGGAGTGTAGTTGCAATGCCTTTCAAAAGGCACGTCGCGAGCTCTTAGTTCCTGGAGTTTTACGTTTGTTACGTAGGCCAACGCAGTCTGTTCCAACACGTTTATTGCCAGACAGCATCTGCTGTACACACAGTTCGCGTATCACTTATATAGGTCAAAACGAATAAAAGATTACCCGGCGGCGCTGGTTATCACGGCAGGCGATAACGTGCGCTCCGCAATGCTGATAATGACAAGGCCAGCGTAGAATACAAAATCGCTGATACAACACTCCCCCCCACACACACAGTTCTACAGTTTATCGTACATCAACCGTTCCGGCTTCCGTGTCACACGCGTGCTTCGCCTAGGCACTTGCGCGTCATCACATGGTCCTGGCGATGGAGCTCTTTCAGGAATTGCAACATGACGTCCAGTCTCACACATATCACTGGCATGTGGCAACTCATTGTCACCACGTGCTTCATCATCATCATCATCATGAAATGCAACATGACGTTCAGTCTCACACATATCACTGGCATGTGGCAACTCAGTGTCACCACGTGCTTCATCATCATGCTCAGGCCTTAATGAGGAACGCCGCAGGTGGTCCGCGTGTACAAAACGCTTTTGTTTGTCAACCATTACCAAGTACGTCATTGCGGACTTTACCTTAACAATTTTTCCTGGGCGCCACTTCACAATCTCACCACGGACAGTACGTACAAGTACAGAATCGCCAGCGCAAAACACACGTGGCCGGTCACGACGCTTATTTGCTCGACACACCTCCCTCTCCGATTTGGCCATAACTTTGGCTTCAAGACTCGGTTTCAAGATGGATAACCTTGTGCGCAACTTGCGCTTCAAAAATAATTCTGCTGGTGTTTTCCCAGTAAAGTTATGTGGAGTCGTTCGGTACCCAAAAGGAAAGTTATCAACTTTGTGTTGAAGGGTCCTGGAACTTTTGTTTCTTTTATCTTCTAACAACTGCTTCAGCAGCGACTGCTTTACAGTTTGTACCGCGCGTTCTGCTGAACCATTAGACTGCGGATGATACGGCGGCGTGAGGGTGTGCTTAACACCGTTAGCTGACAAAAAATCTTCGAACTCCTTTGCTCGGAATTGCGGTCCATTATCTGTTACTACCTCACATGGCAAGCCATGACTTGCAAACAATGACCGCACTGTTTCCACCGTCTTTTGAGCCGTGGTAGAGCTCATGATCTTTACCTCTACCCATTTCGAGTAGGAATCTACAGCCACAAGAAACATGTTCTCTTTTTGAGCAAAGTCGAGATGTACTCTCTCCCAACTGTTCGTGCACCACCTCCAAGGGGTCAAGGGTGCTGGCTGCCCCACTGATCTAACACTCTGACAGATGTCACACTGTCTCACAATCTGTTCAAGACAGCTGTCAATCCCTGGCCACCAGACCATGGACCTTGCTAGTGCCTTCATTTTGGTAATACCAATATGCTGTTCGTGCAGCAAAGACAGAACTTCCTTTTGCAAAGACTGTGGTACCACCACTCTGTTGGCCCAAATTAAGCAACCGTCATCCACAGAAAGTTCAAAGCGCCTAACAAAGAAAGGCTGAAACTGTTCGTTAACAGATCGCGGCCAACCGTGCCACGTCATTTCGCGCACTGCACTCAAGGTCGCGTCTTTCGCGGTTTCTCGTTCAATATCTTTGGCGGTTATCGGCAGTTCGCCAACAGTTGAAAAGTAAAAAATTTCCTCGTTGTCATCTGCGGTTTCAGACAACGGAAGGCGGGACAAGCCATCGGCGTTGGTGATTTTTTTCCAGCTTTGTGCCGAATGCGGAACTGATAGTTGGACAGGAATATGACCCAACGGTGCACTCTAGCAGCCGCTACTGCACTGGTATGGTGTTTTGCACCGAAGATCACCGCAAGTGGCTGATGATCTGTTAGTACGGTGAAGGTGCGTCCATACAGATACTTATGGAATTTTTTATTCCAAAGACGATGGCCAGCGCTTCCTTTTCAATGTGCGCATAGTTACGCTCTGCTGGAGTCATAGACCGTGACGCAAACGCTACTGGTTTTTCTACGCCATCGACCACGTGCGACAAAACCGCACCTAAACCATACGCCGAGGCGTCACACGTCAGCTGTATTTCTTTTTTCACGTCATACAGCTCTAGAACCATGTCGCGGCTGAGCAGCTCTTTACAACGTATAAAACACTCGTCACACTGGCTCGACCAGTTCCATACGTTGCCCTTGCGTAGCAGCTGGTGGAGAGGCTCTAGCAAATTTGCGAGATTTGGCAGAAATTTTGCGTAGAAGTTTACGAGGCCTAAAAAGGCTTTCAGCTGTGTCACATTACTGGGTTTTGGCGCGTCTCGAATGGCCTTCACCTTGTCTGCTGTGGGATGCAGACCCTGGTTATCTAGCTCGTGCCCCAGGTACTGAACTCGTTCTTGAAAAAATTTGCATTTCGTTGCGTTCACCCTGATGCCGTGTTTACTCAGCGCCTTTAACACTTGCTCTGTGCGACTGTAGCACTCTGCTTGGTCTACGCCAGCAATCAGCACGTCGTCCAAGTAACACGCAGCACCAGGAATGCCTTGCAAAACCTGGTCCATCACGGCCTGGAACATGGCAGGTGCACTTGCTACGCCATATGGTAACCGCTGGAACCTAAAAAGGCCCATATGCGTGTTTACCGTGAGCAGCTCTTGCGCTCGCTCGTCCAACTCGAGCTGTAGGTAGGCCCTAGATAGGTCCAAAACTGTAAACACGGTTCCACCAGCCAGGGTCGTAAAGATGTCCTCAGGAAGTGGTAACGGATAGTGGTCGCACTTCAATGGCCTGGTTCACCGTTACTCTGTAGTCACCACATATCCTTATTTCTTTACCACCACTTTTCGGCACGATTACGAGAGGCGTGGCCCACGTACTGTGCCTGACCCGGTAAATGACACCAGCTTTTTCTAAGTCTTCCAATTCTTTTTCCACCTGCTCGCGCAAAGCATATGGAACTGGTCTTGCCTTACAAAAAACGGGATTTGCGTCGGCTTTTAACCTAAGGCTACCTTTGAAGCCCTTGATAGCTCCATACCCGGGTTCAAAAATGTCAGCATACTGCTCTTTTAGGCATTTTTCTGCCTTCTCCGTTTCCGTGTTTCTTACCGCTTGTACGTTAAGCACAACTTCGCGTAGATTCTGCACAGCGTCATGCAGGTCTATCTTGATTTTCGCGAGCCAGTCACGACCCAGAAGAGCCGGCATACTAGCACCGTTTTCTTGTCTAGCAACTACGAGTGGCAAGTGATACGTTTGATTTCCATAGCTAACTTCCACCTGCGCTACTCCCTTTACGCCAATGGAAGTACCATTGTACACTCCGAGATTGACATTTTCGTTCCGGCATGCTGTATTTGGGAAATGCTCGGCACAAGTCTTTTCCTGACATTATAGTCACAGCAGCCCCGGTATCTAATTCCATTGGAATTTCTTTACCGTTCAACCTAAGCCTAACAACAATGGGAGGCGGACTTCTAGCATTTTTCGCTTTACAATTCGCAAGCAAGTCTTTCTCTTTGACTGTCTCCTCAACCTTGTGCACGACCTTTGTCTTGCACATTTTGGCTACGTGCCCTGGTTTTGAACACTTAAAGCAGCGGCTATTCAAGAAAGGGCAACTTACAGGCGCATGTTGTCCACCGCATCTATGACAAGCGCGAACAGTTTTTGGGTGGTCTTTCTTGGCAGGTACCTTTCGGGCGGCTGACGTCTCGCTGCTCGTTGCTAGTTGCTTTGTCGCGGCCGGCTTGCGTGGCTTGCCGATGCCCCGCTGCCAGTGCACGTCCTCGGAGCTTGTGGTGGCGGTGTCACCCAGCATGTCCTTGGTGTCCTTTTGAGCTGCTTCCATGGCAGTGGCGATGTTGCAGACTCGCTCCCATGTGACCTCGTTGTCCGGTAGCGCAAGAAGACGGCACCTGATGGCGTCCGTCCGAAGTCCGGCAATCAGCCGGTCTCGAAGAGCGTCCTCAAGGAAGTTTCCAAAGGAACACGTCGAAGCCAGTCTTTTCAGGGCCACGATGAATTGTGCGATGCTTTCACTTGGCTCCTGGTGTCGCCGATAGAAGTGGTACCGCTCGGTAACCACGGACCGTTTCGGCGCGTAGTGCTGCTGCAGTACCTTCGCCGCATCTTCGTACTTCACCTCGGTGGGCGTCTTCGGCAACAGCAGACTGCGTAGCGTCCCGTAAGCCTTTTCTCCTAGTACTGTCAAGAAGACTGGCAACTTCTTACTGGCGTCAATTCCGTTGGCACTTGCAAACAGCTCGAACCTTTCGAGATAGACGTCGATGTTGCCTGTGTCCGGGCAGAACTCTGCCAGCTTTCCTAGGAGGGACGTCATTGCGTCTGGCTGGGCTGGCTTCACGATCCCATCTTCGTCGCCATTTGTTACGTAGGCCAACGCAGTCTGTTCCAACACGTTTATTGCCAGACAGCATCTGCTGTACACACAGTTCGCGTATCACTTATATAGGTCAAAACGAATAAAAGATTACCCGGCGGCGCTGGTTATCACGGCAGGCGATAACGCGCGCTCCGCAATGCTGATAATGACAAGGCCAGCGTAGAATACAAAATCGCTGATACAACAAGGTTAAACAAAGCTGCCTGAATGGTTGTCCGCTCAAAGCGAATAAGGGGAATCGGTAGCCGAGTGGGCTAAGCGCACACCAGCTCGGAGCGCGTAGAGCGAAAGCTCGCGCTGCAGAACCCAGGGATCCTGGGTTCGATCCACACCCGTTTCGATCTAGATGAGCGTCGTACCGGCGTGATGCCGTGTATCACTAATGCTTGGTGCACGTTAAAGACCCCAGGATAGCGGTTCTACTGCACTGTTTAAATTGCTCATCTCCAGCTGAGAGACTCGTCGCCCATTGAGGCTGACTATCTCCAGGCAGTATAAATATACACAAACAACCAACGCGAATGACATTAAATGCAATAAGCAGCAGAACACGACAACGGTAAATGAAGCGACTGCCGCGAAAGGTTGAGAATGACGGCGCCTATCATGAGTTCCACCTTCGATGTATGGCAGCCTATGACCCGTGCTCTAATCGCGGATGTTCACAACAGCCGCATTGTCATCTACCGCGGAACAGGGAACGACATATCATCCGTCTACAACATTTAGGTTTTTCACTTTGGGAGGGAAGTGGCGGAGGGGGGGGGGGTATTCAGGAAGGAGCAGGAGCCCATCAGACAATAAGGCCGTCGGTGACCTTAAGCAGAATCATGTTGTATCGTGGGTCACATTAACCGTGCGCTGATGTAGCATCAGCAGGCCCTTAGCCCTAGATGACGATCTACACAGCTCACATAGGAAACGAGCCAATTCCATTCCCACTCTATTCCGGACAAAACAGGCATTTAATCAAATTTCCACTTTATTCGTTCCGGCGCCATACCATTCCCGTTCCGTCCAGGGGTCGTGGAAATGAGGTATACTTGAGGAGTCATTCCAAATTCGGAATGGCAACTCCGCAACGCTGGTGGTATCACAGTGTCACCATGAAGTCATCATGTCAAGTGATCTCAATGTCACGTGACCTCAGTGTCACATAGTGTCAAAGTGTCAGGAGAGGTCAGTGACACGTGAAGTCCCAGTGTCACGTAAGTGCGCGTTGCCTGCTAAATTTAGCGGGGAATTACATCCGCTGAATTCCCCACAGAATGTGCTGCTCCGGCCCTTCATTTTACAAAATGTATAGACCAGACCATTTTCCAAAGGACGTCATTAAAACGAGCGATGAGGAAACTGGCCGTCTCTGGCAACTACTTAGGAGGCCGTCAAACTTCATTTTCGTCACTACGTAGAACGCCGCGTACGCCCAAGTGCAAATATTTGCACGTGTTATGTTTACGCGAATTGTGTCGTGCAGCGTACACTAGAATTCTATAAGAAGTTTTCATTAACTCATTACTGGTATTCTTTACTTTTAACTTATTGGAATCTGGATTACCTATAGTGAAAATAAAACTGTCTCATAAATACATGAACACAAAAAGGAAAAAAAGAAAGAAGAACAGCCTTTCTACTCTGGTGAAGAAGGAAGAGCAGCGGAGCTGTAGCTTCTGTTTTCGGCGGAGGCTTTCCAGACGAGCGATCTGCTCTTCTTTCGTAAGGGGATCTGAAGCGCTCGACGCAGTGTAACTTTAGGCGATAGCGGCTTCGCGGCGGTTGCGAAACCATTTGCACTCCTGCGCACATCGGCGCTTGTTCCGTTCCCGCTCTTCTTCCCCGAAGAAATGTTGCCACCCTCTATGAGCGACGGCGGCAAGCAATCGGCAAACACAACACTCTGGTCAGCTACCGCCATCTATGAGCTACGGCGGCAACCAGAGTGTTGTGTCGGCCACGGGTGTCGACATTTGTTTGGTACCGGACACGATCCTGGGGAAACTAGCCCTTAAAATCTCCGCTGTAAAAAAACTTTACAACTCTTATTGGCCATTTTTGAGAGACAAGTACGAAAAAGACTCGACACGCACGCATGGGCGCACAATAGTTTTGTTCGTTCCTGAATTAAAGCAAGCTTTAAATGAATATTCAAGCCAGGTGAGTATATACCCAGTTCCACCCTCTAAGCGACGCACTCGCATCGAAAAAGCTTCCTGTAGTTGTCCGAAGCCCGCTCAAATACATAAGCGGTGCAATAACCTTCTGGCTGCAAAACAAGAAAAAAAAAGAATGTTAAACAGTTTGAAACATACAGAGCTCTATGTCAGATTCACCTCTTTAAAGGAACACCGAATAGAATTTGAAAGTTAACGTTCTGCGACGACGCCGAGGAAGCCAAGGTGCTTGCTTAGTGAGATGGTTTTAGATCAATGTTTTCCTTTCGACAAAAGAGTGTCAATAGTGATTCGAATTGAAGTGAGCTGCTTCGAACAATGTTCTTTGCTTCGACCATGCTATTCGATTCTCTCGCTTTGATCATGATTCTGACATCAATGGAACATGGCCGAGGCGCGTCCCTCTATGCTTCCATCGTGTCTGCTGCAAACGCGGTGTCTTTCGTATGTACGTATCACCTTCATGGCCCCTGGTGATGGGTACAGAAGCGCTTGGAAGGAAGAAAGGGGAAGCCAGGTTTTCGTTCTTGTGTTTAGGCTAGATGGTGCAAGCCACCGCCCGTTATAAAGAAAATAAAACACGCCGAAGACACTTCAGATTGCTTACGTGTACGAATGCGAAAGCATTCCTACAAGCGCGCCACGTCTTCCTTTTTAACACGGCGCTCTGGCGGCGAGATCACGTTCCCCCACTGCTCAAGCGCGGGGAATCCCGCCGGCTTCACGACGGCTTCCGTGACGTAGCATTGCGTTGCTGTGCTTTTCTTTGTGTTTGATTTCTGAGGCGCGTCCGCTTTGACCTTGAGCGGCGCGTGCTTAATGGCTTTGTTTTTTTCGTCATGATTATCTTTTGGGCACAGCGCTTCGCGTAATGGGACGCATAAGGGCCTTAAAAGTACTCCTCTTTTCTTTCACAAAACCGTTGCAAATCGTCGAGCATAGTGCACCGTGTAAATAAGCCCGTCAGCAGCGATGACACTGCTAAGGCATTACTCAAAAGACAGTCTGTAGACAGTGCGTGAGGCGTGTTTCCCTCCTTGTTTGGCTGTCCAGTCACGCGTCGGTCATACGAAAACTGTCCTTACACCTGTTCGAAGCGTATACATATGTATGGAGACAACATGCTTCGAAGATGCATGAGATGATCATGTCCGCGAATGATTGTGTCATTATGTCTGTAGCGAGCACCGCGTGTCTTTTGCATGATGTATGATCAGTCGGACTGCAGGTTTTTTAGTGTGACCTTGGTGTCGTCACTCCACAAAATCTTTTTTTTTTTTTGGGGGGGGGGGGGAGGGCGATTGTAGAAAGTTTGATTTGCAAGCCGTACAAACCTTCTCTTTGGGTATGCACTTTGCGGGATCGTAGGCTTGAGTTCGAACCTTGCACACGGATTCGGCATGCGAATACTTGAGTTTGTAGTACACTCCGTCTGCCCCATTCTGCGTTAGATGAGATCGTTCGACGTATATGTATATACGTACGTAGATCCGAAAAGGCTGGCTGAGACACATCTCCGCTGCTAGTATACGATCTATACCGCGTTTCAAACTATTGCTATACACTCTACAAAACAAAAAGAAAAATGCTTTAATTTACGCCGTGAAGATGGCTGGACAGCCAGGCTGTGGCATCACCTGCAACGATTGCCCGCTGCACTGAAGACCCTTTTTATGGCATACGCCACCAGGTGGTGCTCCAGTCTTTGACGTGCGAGAGAACTTCCGGTTTATAAAGAAAATGTACAAAGGCCACCATAACACCGCTGCTTGAAATGTAGATGAAACGTTCAACCACCAATTATCCAGGTGAACACCCAAAGAACGAAGGAGTGCGAGATCTGTTGAAATGTTTCGAGCATTCTTGTAAACACACTTGCCTCTTCCAAGATGTAATATTGTACAGCCGAAGGCCCTCGTTGAATCTCCAACTTTCTTGTCCGTGTAGCATTTATGCTTTCTAGCACTGGTGTCATAAGCAAGCTCGATCGACAGGCTTGCAAAGACGGTGCGACCGGAAGTCACTTGGGACGCAAGCGGCAGTTTATGTTTGTATACAGCAAAGGGGTCTATACCAAATGATTGACGAAAGAAAAGTAAATGCACTGTAGCAAAACGTTTTTATTTATAAAAGACTTCGTACGCTACCGTTGCCACGGCAGCTTATGCGACCCCAATCTTTACCGAGAAACGCATGCGGGGAGTGCTACATGCTTTGCATTGTTAGCGGGGCTAGTGACGTCACTCCACACTTCGTACTCTGCCGTTGCCGCGGCCGCTTATGCAACCGTAATCTTTACCAAAAACGCATGCGGAGAGCGCTACGTGCTTACCATCTTTCGCGCGCGCCTTATAATCTATCACGTGGTTTTGACACATGTTTTGTGGTTTTCTTATTGAAACAAGTGTCAAAACCACATGATAAATAATAAGGCGTGAGCCGACGGTGATAATAGACAGTTTTAGTATAGCGTTGCTGGCTCTTACGTACGTGATACGCAATAGTATAGCGTACGCTAAAAATTACCTGCTCGGACCGAATTTAGTTGTGCGTTACGTTTTCGAGTGAACACCGCGCATGATCTTGGTTAAATTTGCTAGAGCCGTAGGATAGCGCAACCATGCCACTGGAAAGAAATATTGAAAATGAAAACGTGTCCAATCATTTTATTTCAAATTAAACCAAGCCGCAGCTGCCTCGTCAAGCGCGCTTTTCTGCGGGGTATACAGAGGCTACGAGTACGAGTGCGTAGCCAAATTCGATCACAGAACCTCCGTCAGTCGTCCCGTGGAAACGGCAGCTGTTATCAATGCTATCGCGGAATTGAATTCATGATCTACTGATGTCCAGTGCATAGCGAGAACTTCGGCGATTTCTTTTAGAGTCGTTCGTCCGTCGGCGATGAACTGTGCGAATAGGCTTAGCGTTGAACAGATCACAGCGTTGACGCACATTCCGAGCGGCGAACATTTTCACTGTGCACTCCTTCAGCTGCACGGCGATCTGATTCGACCGCCGTAGGTCCCGGAAAGAATTGCCGAGCTGAACGCCACGCAATTTCACGTAAATCAGAACTTCGAAAACACCACGTCGCCCTTGCTGCGCCAGTCGAGGTAACCGCCATCTTGAAACTGGCGCTCTCGTTGGGTCCGAGATCTCTCGAGAGCGTCCCGCAGAGCCCGCTAGCCCGCCACGCAAAATCCCCAGCGTTGCGTGCGTACGCAATACGCTAGCTCTTCTATTGCGTTCTGCGCACGCGCACCCCGACCCGCAATTTTATTGCGTACGCAAGGCTTTAGCGTACGATCCACTAAAACTGTCTGATAAGGAACGCGCGTGTGTTTTCTCTCAACTGACATGAAAAAACCCGAACTACGAGTTAGATACAGCTTGGCTGTAAAAACAACAATGAGTTCGCTTTTTTGCCCAAGACGAGGAGCTTCCTCATTTGCTGGGACCCTGCAGTTCTACGCCTTGATTGGTTGTCTCGTGTGCTGCAGGAAAGTGATCTCGCCTACCTTTTATTTGTAGAGTATGACCAGACTTGTACGTAACGCGTTACAAGTAATGGATTACTTGTAATCGATTACATTTTATTCTAATTTTGTAGCGCTTCAATTACTTCCTTTAAGGAGTAACGATCCTTGTAATTGAATTACTTATTTTGTTGTAATCGATTACAAAATTAACCATTACAATTTTTATTGATTTCTTTCTTCTTTTTTTTTTGGGGGAGGGGGGGGGGGGTTAGATATGCCAGAGTCACACAGCTCTGGGCAACGATCAATTGTTTTTTTCTTTTTCGGAACCACTAAGCACGGGACCTTGAGGATTAGTAGGCCACTTCACTATGCTTCGTTTCCTGGGTACATTTTTTTTTTGGTACACCGGAGACTACGTTTGGGTATGAAAAATTACTTTATCCAGCCTCTTGTGAGTAATGTATTTAAACAACGCTCTTTTTATTATATATAATTGTTGTTTTTTTTTTCACGAGAGGTATTGGGTTTTTGTCGTCCCTCAACTCTGAGCAAAAACGGTCAAGGCTTTCTTTTCCTTCTTTTTTTCGTAACAACTGAGCGCGAGACCCCAAGGATTACGCTACCGTAATAATAAAAAGTAATGAAAAGTAACGTGGAAGCAATCGATTACTTAAAGACTAATTTTTCGATTACTTTTTTTGAGGCTGGAATTGTGTTTGTAATCGGTTATGCTTTACAGTGAAGTAATTCTAATTGTAATCGATTACTTTTTTAGTTGTAACGTGTACAAGTCTGATGTATGACTGCTTACGACAAGATGCAGTTCGCGTTACCGTGCTAGCCGAAGGCCGTGCAACGCGCGTCAGAGCGAAACGCATTGCGTCGCAGCGTGCGCGCAGCAGTTTACACAGTTGTCCGAACGCCGCCAATTTCCCCGTTACACGGGCAACCTTAGCTGCAGTTACGCTAAGCCAGAGTTACAGCATTATACTTCGGGACAGCTATTTCAGAAGTAAGGAGTGCGCCCGCACAGCTTTGACGGGCGATCAAGAAGCGCCAGCGCACGTGCGCCCATACCTTTGACTGCAACGCTGCAAATCGTGGCTCAAAAGTAAACTTTGGTAACGGTGGCTTAGAGTAACTGCAATTACGGGTGCCCAGGCAACTAGCGTATTAGAATGTTGCCATGAGGCAATTTGTTATGCCTTTTCAGAAATTAGCAGAGGCGGGGGGGGGGGCGATCGATATGGGGCAGTATACTTACCCGTGTATATACTTCCCACAAAGCTGCGACGGTGTCGTAGTATTCGTAACCTTCGGAGGCTTTGGACACGGCAAAATGAGCAAGTTCTAGGAAATGGGGATCGCTATCTGGTCTTCTTGGTTTCCAATTTTCCTCGCTATTCTGACTCGGATGTCAGCCTGGCCAGAACGCAGCAGAGCAGCACCACGTAAGCGGTGCGAGAACTCATCTTAAGACTACCCTTCATCCAAGAATGCATGTTTAGCTTACTTTTGTCAAAAAGATTTTTAAGACGCGCAAACTCCGTTTATCTCACTTACTTATAGACCGTGGCATGCGGAGCTGCGACGACAAATATAAATACAATTAAATAAAAAAACTTCGCAAAACCAAAACTGTCATTCGAGTTTAATTAATTTGTGCGTCACTTCCAGCGTCGTCCATTTCTTAACTTCTGACAATTCTGTCGTGTGTACGAGCGGAAGTAACTTTTGATTTTAAAAGTCGTTATAAATTGCTACACCCGTCTGATCTTCTGATGGACCGCAGTGAAGGCTACGTACCATCCGAGCTAATCCATTGCTGTGAACCGATCGCATGACCACGCGTCCAGCACGTCGCTGCGCCCCTTCCCAAGATCACGTGACACTCATCCAGCGTGTGATTGGCTCCGATGGCTCGTAGCGTCATGTACGGTCCACCGCAAGGTGAGACAGGGTGTAGCAAAATGTAACTATCGCCAGAGTCAATAAATGGCCTTTACGGAGATTCTGCCAGTCTTGGCGCAACTATTTTCGATCCCGCTGTGTTGCGACAACCTCTGTCATTTGAGTTAGGGAACGGTAGATATACGGATGCCATTGCACGCGTTCGTGCCTGACTAGACAGGTAAGGTTGATCTGTGACTGGAAACACAAAACAGACTTGTGAGGGCCCTATTATTTAGGAACATCTGGCGCTGGAATATTTAATTCTATTGTGGTGAAGAGAAAGGTTTTATTGTCCTCGAGAGATATTTATTTTAATTATATCGTTCAGGTAGGCAGCTTGACTGTGCCTCAGCACTCTCGGTGCGCACAGGCAGCACAATCGAAATAAACTATTTAAGTAATACCCCCTCCCCCAATTTATTAAAACAAAATTCAACATGACACGTAAACAATACTTCTTGATACCGTAAAATGTTATTTAAACTATAAATATTATCCACAAAGAAGTGAAAATAGATCTTAAATAAAACGCCTACCAAGAAAAAAAATTCTACAGCTTTTGTGTGCGGTTAAGAAAATACAACATGTGATGGTTGCTTCGAAAATTGAGGATGCGTTTGAATTTTACCCAGAAGGGTATTAATATAGACCAAACATTGAGTCATACTTTACGCCCCAAATGACCCGTTTTCAGCCTAGATGTAGTGGAATTTTAATAAGATCTTTTCGCTGCGAAACAAAAACCGAAAAATACGACCATTTCTTGCTTGTGCTGTATCGTGCACTGCGCACTACCAAGCTGGAAGTTCCCAACACGCGTGAGTCCAACGAAAAGTTTACACCAATATTTCCATTTAAGGTAGTAGAAAAATTCTTCGCTGGCGATATTTTATCAGCTTTTTCACCCGCTAAGTAAATATTACTTACAGTTCTGTCTCTCCAAACTTTGTGAACATCTAAATATGAGCTTATACTCTCTTATACTAACACGTTATAAGGTTTGGAGTGGGGATCTACGTGAAAAGTACCAATCAACACTAACTTATCGATCCGTTGACATGGAGCTCAGTGCAATTAGATTCGGCTATGCTGAACGGCAAAAAATTAAGGACGCGCTTTCGACCGAAAACCTCCGCTGCATATTTCAAGCAAACACAATAGCTATACCATCTCTCAGTCCTGTGCTTTGATTCCCCTTTGTTTGGTCGTTACATTGCACGCTCACTCCTCTCCGGATTTCAATGACACTCTGCCTCCCTTTTGACAGCTTCTTTCTCATATCTCGCAGAGATTTCTATCCCGGACGCTAAACTCGAACCCTCCGGGGGCCAGTGACACAAACACTCGAGACCGGCGGCGATGCCGACGAGTACGTCTTCGGATCAGCAGCTTCTTTGCTCGCAGTTTCATCTCGAACAACGGCTCCTTCAACAGAAACAAAGAAAGAAAGAAAGAGAGAGAGAGAGAAGCGAGAGAAAAGTTCAAAGTTCTGAGCCGTTTCATTTTAGAGTTGAGCCACGCTCGTATGTTCATCACCTACAAACACAAACCCCCGGGTGAGGTTTATCACACTGTAACGAGAGACATCGAGTTGAAAACGAAACATAAAACAACGAAATAAAGAAGGGGGTACACTCGGGCTCCTGCAAAATTCAGGTTTGCTCGCCTCTGGCGAAAGCGAAAGTCGCGCGCGTCTAGACGAGACAGCAGAAAACAGAATGCCGAAACAACCTCCCTCCCCAATCCAACTGACAAAGCTCGGTCTAGTTGAAACAGCCCATCTTTCGATCCGCCAGCTACAGACTCCCTCTCCCGTTGTTAAGGCATTTGTTCGTGCGCGCGTGCTTGCTCGGGAGAGCATTACTCCCGCGGCGTGAGACAGACGCATTTCGTCCCTAAAACCCCCTCCTACCTCACCAACTCCCCGGTGTCGAGCGAACCGCCTTACCATAACCCCGTTTCACGTCCTGCTGAACCGCAATGGACGCTACCAGACGTCCCTGCCAATCAACCGCCGCGAACCAATCACACGACTAGATGCCTCGCGCGTGGCTTCGCCCCTCCGGCAGGTCACGTGACACTCACGCGGCATTGCATTGGTTTGGATGGCTCGTAGCGCCCTCTGTTCGTCGTAAGGTTCAACAGGGTGTAAACCCAGATCGCCCCTTAAGCTGACAGTGCGATGGAAGCTACGTGCTTGTTGGACCAGTCGTATGTCTATCTTTCGCCACGTTATCACGCTCTTTTCCATACCAACGCGTTCAGAGAGCGGAGTGAGGTGACAAAAGAGAGGCGATTGATTGGTCCGGCGAGGGCGTAGCTCCAGCCGCACTGTCTGTTTAGGGGTAAACAAAATACGCAACCAACGATCGCGTGGAACCGGGAGCGCGGCTTTCCATGGAAGCCCCCATAACCCTTTTCTCGCGCTTTCTCGTTGCGCTTCGAGATCGCTCGCGAGAGACATTCGCGTGTAGCTGAAAAAAGTATGTAGCTGCTTTTTTTGCTTTTCTTTTTTGTTTTTGGGAAGGGTTGCTGACGTTTTCTGAGGACCCTGTTTTTCTTGGCTTCTAGTTTGAGCAGCGGGATTTGAGAGCTCTCCGTCTCGTACCGAAATTGGAGACGTTCGTTGGGGGTCGCGTGAAAGAGCCTGCTGCCAGGGCTTTCTGGGAGAGCGCACCGTGACATAAGCTTATGCGTGTCGGCCGGGGCCGCGTTCTGCTCGCACGCGAGACAAAATGGCAGAGCGGGTTGCTCCGCGAGCCGGCTCCGCCAATCAGGCCTTCGGGATTGCGTGACGTCACAACGGGGTTTGGTGAGTGGGACCAATGAGCTCACGTGAATGGGGCACGCGACAGCAGAGTTCAGAGTAGCGAAGAAATGAAGTCCTGGAAAAGACCTTATACCGGAGGTTGTACTAGGGTGTTTCCGCACGCCCTTCGGAAGTAATAAAGAAGATTGCATAAATGAACAAATCAACTATGTGCATTAACATTTTTCACAAAGGTGTCTTGAAATGTTGTACATTCATAATACACAAACGCAAGTGTAGGTGTCAAAAAAAAGGTATTAAACAATTTTTTTTGTTATCTGCACAGGGAGGACGACGGAAACAACCATCTAGTCTAGTGTGTGACGAGTTAAAATTCAGGGAAACTCCACCTACATCTTTCCACTTTAGCAAAGCGAAGGCTGGAGACATGGCGACCTTAACTCCCGCGTTCGCTCCCCTAAAACAAAAGGGGGTGGGAGGAGTTTCCTCTGAAGTCCAAACCCGTCACCGACTATTCGCAACTTTACGACCTATAGACGGCGCGCTGGTCCCTACCAAAATGGCCGTCATCTGGTCGTAGAACAGCAGTACGAGGCTGGGTCTGCGACGCGTAAGTCATTTCAGTTTTGCTATGTACGAGCAGCATTAGAACCATACTTTATCTTTTCACGCCAGGAACGTGTGTAAGCTGGCAGGCCTTTAATTTGAAGTACATCATTCAGGAACTAGGGAGCGCGATTCTCACTCCGCGGTACCACCATCGCTGAAGGTTGCGAATAGTTGCCCTGCGCTCCCCCCTCCCGAAACAGCCGCCACTTGACGCTCCCCCCCCCTCCCCCACTCAAGATCAGGTTGGTACGCCACTTGACGCTGGTATTCACAGATGGCACCACACACGCTTTGATCTGCTAAATCTGCTTTCGGCTGTTCATCTCAAGGAAGCTTTCATGTTTTTGCATCATGTTCGGCCACATGCGAGTAGCAGCAGACTTGTACGCTAGTCTTACAATTAATAAAACTTTTTGTATTCAAATAATTACGTCTTTGAGTAATTTCGCAATCTCTCGATTACTTTTATTAGGAAGCGAGCACGAGACTAATCTGAGTACATTCGAGCGTACTAAAATTACTTGTTACCGTTTCTTTTTCCCACTCGCCTTTCTAATGGCGCCCTGTGTTAATTTCTACAAGTCTCTACCAATTAGGAATCCTTGAACCAACTATCCGACAGGAGAATGGTCTTACCAAAAATTAGTGGTTCTAATTTAATAATAGATAGTACGAAATACCTTTTTTCAAACCAAAAAAACAAAACAAACTGTAAATTTGAAACTTTGAAGTAATCGGAAAAGCAACGGTCACTTTTTCAACTAACGGACAATTCAATTTTTTTTCTGTCAAGTAATCAAGTAATCTAAATGAATACATTCTAACCAAGATTAATATAAATTTTAGTGCGTCCTAAAAAACGTGTGCAAGACTGAGTAGCAGCGTACACCGGACAGTTTTTACCGTTTTCCTTGCAGTGCGTAGGGAAAACTGGATTTCTAGCCATACATTTCTTTCCTGAAAACTACCGTCATAAATTTTTGAGCAGGACTAATGCACCAACTGAAGACATCTCTCTGTAAAGTTTAATTGCCGTCAGTTGTATTGAATTATTCATACGAATTCTTCTACTCCCGCATAAAGCTCGGAAACGCCCTCTATGGTTGGTAATTGCTACAATGTATCCCCCCCCCCCCTTAATTTACGTTTAGAATCGGCAGTCATATTCTAGACGCAGGAAGAGACTCTCATAGGTAATTATGAACGGCACTATAGAACATCACACTAAGATAACTTAACAACGAAGAAACTGCTACAAGAGTAAGAGCAGTCTTGAAGGGAATGGCGTTCCCAGAACGCGTTACTTATAACGAACGTTGGAAAAGCGACACTCAATTTGAATTGAAGCAAAGGGAACGGAATCTTGTTACATTGTTACATTTAATGTGAAACGAAACGAAGAACCACAATATTTGTTCATTTAGTCGCAAATAAACAATAACCGTTTCGGCCAAACTTGAGAAGTGTTTTTTTTTTTTAACTCTGTTCACAAATAAGCGAACTCATCCTTAAAAACAAGAGTTCCCTATTTTTGAGTTACAAATGATTCTATGAGGTGCTGTCATCTTAAATACAAAGTATATGTTGCTTTATTTATCTTTGTTCCTCCAGATGATGGTCCTAAAGCACAGTTACAGTTCACACTGTATGAAGGTAACGTAATTTAAACGATACCTTGCTTTTGCGGAGCTGCCACGGTAACGGGTTCGCCAGCGATAAGATAAAGTGTGGCCTGTAACAGGATCGAGTTATGACGGAGGAAAATAATGAGAAATGGGCTTTCGTTCTTCCTCGTGACGAACACGTGCAACACTGCGTAGAAATCGCGAAAAAGTTCGAAGTTAAAACGTACGATTTGGAGGGCTGGTGAAAACTTAAAATTATTTGAGGTTGAACCGGGGGACTCGTTAAACAAGCGGGTTTCAAAGTCACCCAATTTACAAAGTATTCCTCGCAAAAACCAACGGAAGTGGCACGGAAGAATTGAAGGAGTTATAATCTTGTGTTCTCCCTCCACAACAAAATGAAAATAGGCCTCGCTTCCTCTGGATGCCCATCAACTTCAAGAAGAAACAATAAGTAAAAAAAACGTTCGAGGACAATTTATGGGTGCGTTTGTTTGGGTCTACGTGTCGAAATCTGAAAGTCCTATTATGACAGTCCTCCACTCGGGTGCGCAATTGCGTGCGCGCCTTCGCTCTTAGAAAGCAAATTGGAGCCTAGCCGCAAGCTGCGACCCACCTGTCCGTCTGTCTCGCCGAGTGAGTGAGTAACGGGAGGGGTACCTTAGCTGCTGCAAACGCTGTAAAGTATCCCGCTCCCCCGCTGGCATGAATAGCGAAAATCGTGCGTTAACTTCCACCCAAGACCGCCCGAAGACCGCTCGCTCGCTGCTTGCTCACTGCATCCCTCCAGCCGAGCTTCAAGTCTGCGCGGTGTTTGCCCACGGATGGATTTAGACGCGCAAGTGGCGTGTGTAGGTTGTTGAGATTGCGCTGGACGCCTTCCAGCCGAATGTCGTCAAAAACGTCACGGCAAAGAAGAAAAAAGAAAAGAATAATAATCAGAAAGCAGAAAGACTGCTTGCACAAACCAAGGACCTTGCGCGGGTAACAACGTGTGGGCTTCAATTTTTACTATCGTTTCTTTCGTTTGTTTTCTTATTTGTTTTAATTTTTTTTCCTGCCAGATGCTCGAGCTAAGTATCTTATTTGGAGAGTGCGATGATCGTCTTGGTAAGGAAGATCTGTGCGATCGTTTCCTCGCTTTCATTCTGTTCTTTTTCTTTTCTTTTCCTCTCCTTCGCGTACATAGTGCTTGCGCGCTTATTTGCTCTTGCTCTTATGTGCGAGCGTGCGCAAGCGCCCGCGCGCGGGGCTGCGTATTAATTTATTTTTGGAGGTCTTCCGGCGCAGCGACGAGGCAAGCGAGCAAGCAAGCTTCGAGATGGCGACGGTGCCGCGAGCGTGTAGGATTGTGTTGTCATCTCTCTCGAAGGGGGGTCTTGAAGGAAAAAGTCGGATCCTACACAGCGTTTCACTTTATACTATGGACCGCAGAGAGACTCTACGAGCCATCCGAGCCAATAACCACGCCACGCGAGCGTCACACGTGACGTATACGAGAGTGCGTCGCTGCTCCGCGCGGAACGCGTGGTCACGTGCTACATGTTCCTAGCACTGGATTGGCCGAGATGGCTCGTATCTTCCGCCGAGGTCCACCGTGAAATAGTGAGACGGAGTATATCAAGGTGCGGATTCATCGCGGAAGATGTACGAGGGTTTGGAAGGGAGACCTTGGTACGGGCACACACACTCACCGCATCAATCCGGTGGTTGCATCGCAGTACGAGTGGGAAGAAAAAAAAGAGAAAAAAATCAGCAGAACCCATCCTTTGGGAATGATTATCTACGTTAATGCGAATAGCATCAGAACGGTGCGGAGTTATGCGCGTTCGTCAGGTGGCCGGCACACTCTAGATACGCCAGCCCACTCTTGAGGCGATTCTAAATTTGTTGACACTTTCACAGCCCTGCGCACGATCTCCGCAGCCCAGCACGTGCGTTTGTGTCACTTAGGAAGGCGAGCAAAGCACGCGCCATACGCACAAACACTCAAAATGGTACCGACCAGACTTTCTGGCGTCTCAGCTAGTCTCATCTCAACCAACGGTACACTAAACAGTTGTTTATATCTTTACCACTAGGACCAGAGCCGTATATTAGGAGAGTTTGGACAATAGGCGGAGCAAAGGCCGCCGCCAGCGCCGAATATTCCCCCACGCTTAGAGCGTAAACTAAATTTGTGACACAGCGTCGACCAATCAGAAGACCTCTACTCCATCTCACAAATGTCTGCAGTGAAGACAAAGGCACAGGCGCGTGAGCCTAGCTCAGCGAAACGCTTTTGTTTGTACGAGACCTCGTGCATAGGAGGCACTTTCCAAAGCCACGCGCTCGTGCCCATGCCTTTGTCTGCACTGCTAGGACAGCGTTCTGAGACTGGCTGAAAGAAAGCAGTGCAAAGGGTGGGGTGCGCGAGCGTCTTGAGACGCGGAGTTCCGCTCGGCACGGCTCAAATTATACTTCGTTTCACTTTATCTGCGAGCGAAGCCAAAGCTAGAAGCGCGAGACCAGCGCTTTTTGCATTTCTCCCCAGCTCGCGCGCTCGAGCAAAGCCTGAACGCACGGAGCTTCCGTGCTCGCGCTTCCAGTTTTGCCTTCGCTCCCACATAAGGTGAAACGAAGTAGTCGTGTCACAAATTTAGAGCACACGACCACCGCTAGGGGCTGTTTCGCGGCCTGTGGTTGGCGCCGAGATGCTCGCCTATTCAAACCAATGTATGGCCAAACTCTCTCCAATAAACGGCTCTGCCGCCGGTACGCGCCTACAGCGCTGTCACAGCTACCGGTGCGTGCGCGTTCCATGCACGGGGGCTCATTCCGCTCTCGTGAGGCTGAGCTAGAGGTCTCCCGAGCGCGGGAGAGGGTGAGCTAGAGGGGGAGGGTGAGCGCGGGAGAGGGTGAGCTAGCCCTCGTGCATGGAACGCGCGCACCGGTAGCTGTGACAGCGCTGTAAAGCGCGTCCTATGGTAAAGATATAAACAAATGTTTAGAGTGCGGTGAATGACTGCCTTCATAGCTCTGTGGTTAGCGCGTCTGCCTGCTGATCAAAGGGTCAACGGTTCGAATCCCAGCCGGCGCCGGTCTTTTTTGTTATTTATCGACCCGCGGCGTAAGAGGTTAGATAGCCAGATAGATAGATAGATAGATAGATAGATAGATAGATACATAGACGAAAAGTGCGTGAAGTATCAAAGAATGCTATTCGCATTAATATTCGCATTAAAGAGAGCAAAAAACGCTTGATTGAGCAAACGAGGGTTGGCTCTCTTAATCGTGTACCAAAGCGCGCGCCATTGCGGCGCTGTGGCGCGAGTGAGTCGTATTTAACGACGCTCGCGGACGAGAAGAGAGGAACAGCCGTGCGCATAAATCAAGCTGCAGGAACGTGTTTTGCCGCTTCATTATCCGGCCCCTCATAAACTCGGCGTTTAGAAATGAGTCAAGGGCGGGCGGCGCGGTAACTTGTTTCGCTGCCTCCCATTTCGAAAGGGTCATCCGCAGCGTCCAGCAAAGCGCGGGCGCGAACTGGTTCTGTGGGTATACCTGTGCGGGCGTCTGTGCGGGTGAAGCATATATCTTCCGGGGTATGCAGTAGTCGGCAATATGCGAATAACCAGCTGAGCGTTGAGGAATGGCTCACACATTTGCTCTTGAGTGCGGTTGGCTGCGTGGCTACCACGTGTAACCGTTTACGACGAGAGGACAAGCTGTATCCGCGGTATAGCCCTGCATTCTTTGCGATCTGCGTATAAGTTTACGTGTCACCTTTTATCCCGTGCTTGAAATAATTGGGGCCATGTTATAAGTGCCCATTCCTTGTTGATAATGCTTAGATTTATTCTCGGAAGTCACACAAAAAAGTTTCCAGTCTAGTTATACGCAGATCGGAAAAAGTTCCAGGGCTACCTGACAGATGGCGCCGGCCTGTTCTCTGGTTCCAAGTGGCCTCAAGCGGCTGCCGCGCAATCCATTACACTCAAAGACATATGTGCAAACCATCCTTTGGCGTAGGGCTTAAATACTCAAGGAGGTGCTTCCCGACAATAAAAATAATCGATGAGGCAATTGTGTTTGCATTGGTCATATCAACTACCATCTGCTGACACGTTGGAAGCATAGGTATGTATAATGCGAGAGTGCGTCGAATATTCTCGAGTCGTGTCCGCTAGAATGCTTGCGTCGTCATCTCTGCAGCGAACACGGTGCGCGTTTTGTATGGGGTGACTCCGGAACTCGCATAGACCGAAACACTGCACAAACAACTCCGAGTCACCAGGTGTGGGCACTGCGCGTGCGCACAAAGCAAACTCGAGGAAGCGAAGCATCTGTGCACGCGACGCGTCGACGGCAATGCCACCGCAACGGCGTGACGTCAGACCCACGCTTTGGTCTATAGCAGGGGTCTCAAGCACGCGGCCCTCGGGCCGCATGCGGCCCGCGACTAGAGCTGGGACGCGGCCCGCAGGCAGCCCGCTACAAGTCCAGGTTCCCATGTCTTATGTGAGTGCCCGAAGCGGTACGCGCGCCATGAGTGATCTCAATGTCGTACCGATATATTCTCGCTCCAAAAGTGTCTCTGCTCTCTTAACGTATACACAACGTATTCACATTTCGGTTATTGTTATCACATTAGGTCAAAGCCGAAAGTAGTTATACAAAGCAAATCAGGTTTAAAAATGACACTGGCAAAAGTGAGTTTACAAAAAGCATAGAGCACAGGAGGATCGCTTTGAAATCAGATGAACCCCCCCCCCCCCCGTCTAACGTTGGCCCTCGGCCCGGCTTCCAGTGTTGGCTATCTGGCCCCCACGCTCAAATGAGCTTGAGACTTCTGGTCTATAGCTTCTCTTCCCTTTACAACGTGATTCTGCTGTGTGTGCCAGGTTTACGAGCTCCAGAGATTGCACGTTGCATTGTGACACTTGGCCACCCGATCCACTCACCCCACGCACACAAACACACACACACCCTCCTTTCTACGCGGAGAGCAAGTTCGTCTGCTTCTTTTGCAGATGTTGTGGTTGCGTCAGAACGCCGAGCTCTGATGGGTTCTGATTGAAGGAATGTGTGTAGACCTCAAGGCAAGCTGCCTAGAGGTCTACCCACTATTTTCAATCAGAGTCAATTAGAACTAGGCGTTCTGACGGAACCACAACACCTGCAAGGAAACAGGACTTACCGTCCACACTGAGTTGTTACCATACTAGGCGGGATTCGGAATCCAAAGATGCCTCTACGTGCCTTTCCAATAGCCACGTGAAAGAAGAAGAAGAAGAAGAAGAAAAAAAAGAATCTTAGAAGTGCTCGTACGAGGCGGTTACCTTAAGACCCACCAAGCAAACAAAAAATCGTGTTTATTCTCCTTTAAATGTTCGGCGGTCACTGACCCTCTTTCCTTTGTTCGGTATTTCCTGCACTATATACCTTGTTTCGTCTATTGTGTCCCGAGGGTATTCCATTAATTTTACGCGCTGTTTTTATGTTGACACACCATATATATCCTTTCCTCTCAGCGATGCGACACATGCAGACGCACTTTCATTACCCGCTTCTCCGGGGAAGGAAATATTACGGACGCAAAGGGTTGCCAACTGGGCGGGCCACCGCTCGCAATTGCGTGCGTCCCGTGCGAAGAACTTTGGATGGGCGAAAAACCCCGTCCGGCTCCGTACGTACTGAGAACGTTCGCTCACGCGATAGACAACTGCAGACTCCGCTTTTCGTGAACCACCCTCATCACCATACCTTATCCAACCTCGTGTTCAGAGAAATATTCGCTTCGTGCCTAATTATATACAAAAAAAAAACGCCTGAAAAAAAAAGCGGTCTACGGTAGGATATTGCGGGTACAGTGCATCCACCGCTGCTGCATTGTCGCTAAACCAAGCGCGCTAGCAAACGCACACACAGTAAACATTGGCCGAAGTTTCGCCAGATGTGTATTGGGTTCACAAAGGGACTGTGTGGTATGTCGGAGGCAGACAACAGTCGTATCCCGTTCCCATCCTTCTCGAATTCGCTTACTCGTCTTTCGGCATCGTTTTAGAGCGCAGCTCTTAGGCGCCCGTTTCCGGCTTGAGCGGCGTCGCCGTCGGCGTCGGCGTAACCGCGCGGTGCATGATGGGTAATTTTCTCCGCTAAATTTAGCGGAAAAATTTCCCCGCTAAATCTAGCGGGAAGTTTTCCCCGCTAAATCTAGCGGAAAAATTTCCCCGCTAAATCTAGCGGAAAACTTTCCCCGCTAAATCTAGCGGAAAAAATTTTCCCGCTAAATCTAGCGGAAAATTTTTCCCGCTAAATCTAGCGGAAAATTTTCTCCGCTAAATCTGGCGGAATATTTTCCCCGCTAAATCTAGCGGAACATTTTCCCGCTAAATCTAGCGGAAAATTTTCCCCGCTAAATCTAGCGGAACATTTTTTCCCGCTAGATCTAGCGGAAAATTTTCCCGCTAAATCTAGCGGAAAATTTTTCTCGCTAAATTTGGCGGAAAACTTTCCCCGCTAAATCTAGCGAAAAATTTCCCCGCTAAATTTAGGGAAAACTTTCCCCGCTAAATCTAGCGGAAAAATTTCCCCGCTAAATCTGGCGGAAAATTTTTTTCCGCTAAATCTAACGGAAAATTTTCCTCGGCTAAATCTAGCGGAAAATTTTCCCCGCTAAATCTAGCGGAACATTTTTCCCGCTAAATCTGGCGGAAAATTTTCCCCGCTAAATCTGGCGGAAAATTTTCCCCGCTAAATCTAGCGGAAAATTTTTCCCGCTAAATCTAGCGGGAAATTTTCCCCGCTAAATTTAGCGGAAAAATTTCCCCCGCTAGATTAGCGGGGAAACTCCCCCCCCTCCTCGAGGTCACGTGACCCCCAGGCCACGTGACCCCCCCCGATGCCTTCGCCTCCTCCTCAAGAGCTGCGCTCTAATTCGGCGATTACAGGAGTTGTAAACGGCTTTCACTATTTTTTATCCTTTATGTTTTTCTTTCTTGCTCCGCATTGTTTTTAATGTATTTTCGTGTTTCGTTCGTGGCACTTCGTGCGCTTCTCTCGTTACCGCACTGCTAATAATCGAGCGGCCAGTTTGTGAGTCGTTTTGAGCAATAGAAGCCCACATTGGTGTCCGCTCTCCTTCGGTCTCCTTCAGTAATAAATAAAGGGTCTACGCTCCCGATTTAACCGTCTTCTCTTCTATCTTCTTGGAGCCGCGTTTTTGGAAAAAGTTACTCAACTTACTAAATAAAAAAAAAAGAAAAAGAAAAGGGCTACAGGAAATTCAATTTTGTAAGGTACGTTGCTGGGCATAGCGACCTGTTCGTGGCCCTGCTGTTGTTTTTATTGCGTTATTTTATATGTTTAACTATGACGATCTCGTACAATCGGATGATATTCGGCAATCCACTTCCTTTCCGGTGAGGAGAAGTAATGGTTAGCCTTACTTCCAAACTAGATCTGCCGCTGTTTGAAAAAGGGAATACGACGTAGAAAGTGCTTGAGTTCGCCGCCAGGGAATCGTGTTGTTTTATCCCCATAAAACAAAAATAGTTAACAGCGTCCGCTGATGCACCGATCGGTAAAGCCTGGAACATTCGATAATACAACTGCCTGCTCCTTGAAAAAAAATTAACAAAAAGTGGACACCTCGTTTAATTACGGCATGCCTGAAACGTCTTAACAATTCCTAGTTTATTCACGTTGCATTACAAAAGAAAGAAAGAAAGAAAGAAAGAAAGAAAGAAAGAAAGAAAGAGAAGAAAGAAAGAAACGTTTGATCGTTAAACTGGCATTGAGTCTAAGTTGCTAAATAATTTCGATGTTGAAAAAAAAAAAGTTTACTGTTAAGTTTGTTTAAGACATTTCTTTATTTAAAGGGGGTTGGTCGATGGCCAAGAGTGTTAATACACCGAAGCTCGGAGCACGTGAAGCGAAAGTTCGGGTTGCAGAACACTAAGAGCTTGGGCCTCTGATACCCACCCCCGACCGCTTAAATCTAATGGCGAATTCGCGTGGTTCTTTCTTCGCGCTCTCGAGCGCTCTTTCCAGAACGTGCGAAATCGGGTGGTTGAAAGGAGTGCTGTCGCCTGATCGGGTGGTTCATTCCGAGGGCGCCTCTCCCTCTCAGAGCGCTCCCTGTCACTCCGTCTGTAGCCGCGGAGTGCGGAGCGGCGCAGGCGTCACGTGGTACTTGGATGGTGATCACTTGGTTTTGTTGACGATGGCCGGCCAAGGAGGTTAGAAGTACTAGGAGAGGGCACGTTGCAATATTGGTGAAGCCTAGTCATAAAAAGTTTAAACGATGTTGTGGCCAACGTGACCGTAGATCTCTCTGGCAATTGGTGCGCGTGACATGTCACGTGTGAGATGGATGGTTGATTGTAGAGGGCTTCCTTGCAGGCTTGCGCGCTCCGTCCGGTAGGTTTTATCAGATCGAAGGCTAGACTGTGGTGTATTCTAGTACACCATAGCGAGACGAAGGCTAGCTACGGTCACATGATGTGAGGAGAGTAAGGAGAAAAATGAGAAAGAGGCGAGGCGTCAAGGGAGCATGGCTTGTGGAGGCTACGCGGCTGGCGTCATGCCCTCTCCTACCTTCTATCCTCCTTGTGGCCGGCAGTAGTCTGTGGTGGTGTGCGGGGTCCAGTATGACGGCGATTGATATCTGGTTCAACAAAGTGCTTGAGCATTCGACGGTGCGAGGATTACAACGGACGGGACGACATTCGTTTGCGACCGTAACAGGAAACGTCGACGTGTGAAGTATTCCCAGTGCTTTCACGAGATCGTTCATCTCACGGTGGTGAATCCGCTAAGCCTAACCGACGACGAAACAGCTCGCAGAGCTCGCCGCTGTTTTACCGGTTTTGTGGTCGCTTCAAGAAATTTTCAGGTTTGGTAAAATTGCGTTCAAAGTTTTGTGTTGTAAAATAAAGGGAGAGCGGAATATATTGCACTGTGATTTGTGTCCCATTGCGATGCTTGCACGATATCTCGCCGTGAGAAAAATGCGGTTTATTAACCATTTTATATTTTCCTGCTCTGTCGTAAGCATGACCGCTATCGCAGCGCGTTCACTGTTCAAAACTCGATGAGTTGACAACTGTTTCCAAGCATTGGCTTTCGTTCCGTTCTGCGAAAATCAAATCGCATACTGCTGTTTTCTTAATTAATGTTGAGAGTTGGGCTAGTTGGTATTCGTTGATCATAATGTAAAAACAGCGCAAACAAACACGGACGAAGGAGAAGAAACACGCAGACGGGACAAGCGCTGACTCGCAACTGAAACTTTATTACTTGAAAAAGGAAAAAAGAAGAAAAAGAAATAAGATAAAAACACACACACCAGGAAGACCCCAAATCAGCCAGACATGCACGTGTCAGCCCCTTCCCCTATCAGCACCATCACATCACCGCGTGGCCAACTTTCACCCTCTCGCGCATAAATTCAAATTCTTTTTGTGTAAGCGTTATTGAGGCCTCACTCACACACCGATCCCCCAGAGTGACAATGTGAAAGGCCTCGAGCACTTCTCTCGCCAGTCTATCTTTGTTTCGTCCTAATACTGCAGTGTCAGGGAAGGACGGTTTACACTTGCATACGTTGCAGTGCAACGAGAGGTGCCCTCCAACCGTGGCACTAAGGGAGTAGTTATGCTCTCTAAGCCGATCGTTTAAACAGCGTCCTGTCTGCCCGACGTAACACTTATTACACGAGAGGGGGATCTTATAAACAACCCCCTCACAGCATCTCACGAACGGTTTCGCATGTTTCTTTTTGCACTCTCGTTTTGGGTGCCCTTCCGCTCTTGCTTCAATCCTAGAGCAGACCTGTTTAAGTCTGAGGGGGCTGAAAACACCACCGGTACGTTATATCGGCTTCCGACCTTCTTTAGGCTATGGGAGATCCTGTGGATATACGGGATCACTACAGGCCTTTTCTTTTCTACACTGGGCTTATCCGCCTGGGATCCTTTAGTCCGCTTCAATAATGCACTTGCAACGTCAGACAGTAACGTCGGTGGAAACCCCGCTGCTCGTAACCTTTGCACCTGTGTGCCAAAGCTCTCAGAAAGCGTATGTGGGCACGACTTTTTCAAGGCTGCACCCAAGCAAGAGAGTGCTATGCCCCTCTTAATCAGTTTTGAATGAGCCGACCTGTAATCCAGAAGGCCCTTCTTGGACCGCGGAGAGTAGCACCAACACATGTGAACCTCGCTGGAGCGGAGGGAGAGGTCAAGGTACTGGAGAACCCCTCCTTTAGGTACCTCCACAGTAAATCTGAGCCCTCCGCCACACTCCGCAAAAACTGCCATCACCTCATCCACAGACGTCCCAGTCACGCCCCCTCCGTCACAGTCCTCGTGAAACACTACAAAGTCATCGACGTATCTCACTACTTTTTTAACCTTGGTGTTGCACAGAGACCTCTCTATATCACGGTCTACTTCCGCCAAGAAAATGTCACTTAAAATGGGAGCCACACTCGAACCTATGCAAACTCCCGCTTTTTGCAGAAAGCACCGATCACGCCACCCTACCACCGTCGATAGTAGGTAGAACTGCAGCAGTTCCAGAAAGCTATCCAGCGTTATACCACTTGAGTTCCTGAAGGAGAGTTCCCCGTCAGACTCGATGCACGCTTTCACTGAAGACATTAGTCGGTCATGGGGGAGGGAGTAGAAAAGGTCCTCCACATCCACGCTGAACACACCGCACCCCCTGGTATCACACACCTTCAGGAAATCCGCAAGCTCCTCGGAGTTCGACACCCGAAATGGGTCTCGGATGCTTAGGGACGACAATTTCCCTTGAAGGTAAGTTGACACCTGTCGTTGCCATGTCTCTTTTTCAGTGACTATAGCTCTAAACGGGCAAGCTTCTTTGTGGGTCTTGGCGGTAAAGAATACCTCTAGGTGTAGCTTCTCCGCCTTGCCTATTCTTTTCGCCAACTGGGTGAGAGCCAGGCGCTCACACATTTCCTTCGCCCTGTCCCTGGTTTTCTTCAAGTGAACTTCCACGCCCCTAAAATTCTTCTCCAGCGCTTTTATCGCTTTCTCGTTGAACACGCCCTCAGGCAAAACCACAAAGGACCCTTCTTTGTCCGACTGCACAACTCTCTGCTTGTGTTCCACCATGAAATCAACCAGGGGCCTAATTGGATCCCCCTTCCTCTTCCTCTCGTGCACAGGAGTGCATCCACGCATTCCGCAACACACCGTGGGCGCTCTGCTTCCAAGGCTTTTTCCGCAACTGTCTTCCCCAAGGACACCAACTCGGCTGGGCTCAAACGAGGTTCATAGCAGAATTTGGGACCCAGCCCCAAAGGCTTACCCAATTTTGGGGGAACCTGGACATCACCCAAGTTGATGAAGGTGCCAGTCGAAGGTGCTGCCTTTTCCTTCTTCTTTGGCAGCCTCAGCCGGACTCCCTGCCACAGGAACTCAGTCACGTATCCCGCAGTCTTGCTCAAGTCCGCGAAGAATCTCCGTTGACGTTCAGCACTTCCTCCGGCGCGAAAACATGCCACTCTCAAGCCGTCTCTGAAGAATCTTTCCTGGCGCCAGCACTCAGAACGAAGCACACGACACATCCTTCTCGCATGTCCCGGAGACGGGGCAAGCAACCCACACACACCCAACACCTCCGCCGGGCACGTGCCTTGCCTGATATGCCATGAGGCCACCCTTGCACTGCATACACATTGTGCAATCAAATTGACTAACACGTACGGGTTACTAAATGGAACGTTAGAACTGGCACAGAAAGAGCCACCGACGTTACTGTCTTTCGTTTTTTTACGCATACATTTTTTTTACATGCCGATGCGTGAAACATTTTACGTGACAACCGTTATTTCATCACGTTGCGAGCGAAAATTTTGCCTGATCGTCTACCGTACGCTGTAAGATCGTGTTGTTTTTAATGCATTACCAATGTCAAGAAATTGTAATTCCGTGACTAGTCTGAGAATCTCGGAGCGCTCTGAAGCCAGCAGTTGTGATCGGCTGAAAAGGATCCCGAGTAGCTCTGGCGGCGAGGAAGGGGCGCTCTGCTGAATCGAGGTCAGAGGCGAGAGGCGACCACCCGAATTCACCATAAGTGAACAACGAACTCAGTGTACGCTCGTGTTTTACACTGCACGATGCACGTGAAAGAGCCCAGGCTATGGCGGTCGCACGGCACTGACCGAATTTCCGATTTACGGCGTAGACTCCCGACGCCCCTTCGGACACACTAAATTCATGCCGTGTGAAAATTAATACACAAAATGTGTCTTTCGTTTGAAGCTGATCCCAGTAGACTTAGCACCCGCTCAATAGACCGATGTCACCAGCCAGTCTGTCTACGCCACCGCTGCCGCAACGCACCAAGGGAACTTTGGTCTTTCTGCATGTGCGACAACCCCGCTGGAGCTCTGCGCGTGTGGAGCACTATATGGCACGAGCCCATGCACGACCGTCTGCCTCATGTGAACTAAAGTTATGGCGGGGTCCGCATGCGCTGAACGCTTAGTGAGATCGGTCTAATTGACGCCCAATTAAAAATGAACAGACCACGGTGACCGCTCCTCGAAATGAGCGCGCCTAAAGCCGAGGTGCACACTGCTTATACATCATCCAAAATACAGTCTGCATACAGATTCGAATGCGAGTCACCGCGGGATCCCTGCTTCGAATGCCGCGTGGCAATGAGTTCAAAGAGAAAACTTGGCACGCGGCATTCGAACCACGGATATTGCGGTAACTCGCCTTTGCCGGAGTCTTTCTCTGACGTATGAGCGGTGTGACGGCCGCCTTAAAGAGATGGTTCATACATTTGCGTTTGAGTATGGACAATCGCAAGCACGGCGCCCCCACTGGTGCGCCGTGAGTGCAAGCACGTGCACACTTGTGCGTGAACATATGTTTGGCAAGCTTGAAATAGGCCCTTTCCGAAATTTTGTCTGGCCACTGTGATAAGTATCATCTCCGACGTGCATACTTCTGTACATGCTAATGGCGGCCTTTGGTGGATACTGAGGGAATAATTTGAAGACGGGGTTCCGTACGGAGCTTCAACATTCCAGAGGTTAGTTCGTTGTATATTTGTTCGTTGTTACCGCGACGGGACTGCGAAACCTCTGTGGGCTATGCATTTAAGGGTGTCACGTAAATCATTGGAACGCTCGCCTTCGGCACAACCAGGACAGCTTATTACAATAAAATATGGTGTATGCTATAGGAAGAGTTTTACCAGAGTCCTCTGGTTTTACTAAAACTATACGCCTCGTGCATAATGATAGTTTTTTTAACACCACCGAAAATAGAAAAAATTAAGAAAGCTCTGTACAGCTAGAAACAAGGTAACTTTTGTACGTCTGCCGTTGTTGAATAGGTACCAGATTTTAACCGTCATTAGGATACAAAAGTGTAGACTCATATTTGAGTCACTAGATGGCACTGAGTTTGTGAAAATGCCCCTATTGCGCGGGCTTGTCCACACGAGCAGATACATATCGGCGGACTATGCCCTTGACTGCAGTCGTATGACTGAGTCGTTTGAAACTGATTGTAACTACTTACGACGAGAAAACTCACTAGCGCCATCTATGGGTAGCCTCGGAACTTTCCCGATTTGCACATATTTCCTAATTTTTTTGTTTTGCTTATCATTCCTTCTCTATAGGCTCGAAATAATGCTGGAAATGTGATAAGCAACCATTTCTCAAAAATAGTGCGCAAAAATGAATTTTCTCGAACATTGCAATAGGTACCTTTTCAGTCTAGCTGTACGTAAATTGGAAGTATCGGGAGCTTAATGCTGAAGAAGGTACCGTGCTGTCGTTTTTTCCCCACCCGTGCACCGAGTAGCCCAACATCGTACCTTCTTGCCATGTACCACACGAAATCAAATTTAATTGAATTCTATCAGGAAAGGGGGCGGGCAGGGGGAGGGGTTATATTCCAGTTAATAAACCAACCCAGAATGCTTGATGATAAAATTAGGTATCTATGTTTTGTGTCCTCCCTGTCCCACCCAAATACGTTTTCTACGATGTTATGAACACGCAACGGTCTCAGCTCATGACGTCACCGTTTTATTGATTGAAAGTACCGCATCCGAAGTAGCAACTACGCGGAACGAAAGTTCGTCTGCTTCTTTTGCAGGGGTTGTGGTGACGCCAGGACGCCGAGCTCTGATTTGCTTTGATTGAAGGAAAGGGGTGGATCTAAAAGCAAGCTGCCTTGAGGTCTACCCGCTATTCTTCAATCAGAGCCAATCAGAGCTACGCGTTCTGACGTCACCGCGAACCCCGCGCGGTGACGTCAGACGAACTTGCGCTCCGTAAAACCACCGACAAAAAAAAAAAAAGCCAAAGTTAAGGTTGGGCGTGTTCGCAGACGACAGAGTTAGCGACGCAATTTGCCTGCGGCACCACCTCCCGACACAAGGAGTACTGCGCCTGGAAATTTCGCACGGTAAAAGTTACTTGCTCAGTGCACATTCGGTGAAAGTATAAACTTTCAATGTGCAGGCGCCGATTCGTCCGGCGACTTTACGGCGGAAGGTCCGCTAGGACAGCCTATGACTATCAATAATGCCACTGTTTATAAAAGCAACGCTTGGGCGTACGCTGAAACCATCCCAGCGGCGCGTGCTTACCATTTCTGGAAGGGATAAAAGCCAGCGTCAACGAAGGGCACAAACACCCGAGAGCTGCCAGAGGCACTGTCGTGGAACGATGCGACAATACGCGAGGCATAGTTTTCGCTTAGCGTATAGGTCCTGGTTTCTTCTATCAACGGTATACGTGGGCGTGTTTGCCGTCATTGGAGCTCCTGATTAGGTCTGACGAGGGGTGTGGAGTACCGATCGATTAAAACATCGAGACAGCAAAAGTGAGAAAACATTCTCGTTCGTGTCGGCTGGCCAAACGAAACGCGACACTCAATCCACGCCAGATGACAAACGGCTCACCTCAACAAACGTGCGAGATATTGTTTGTGTATACGACCCTGCGCTTCGAGACAAGGTCAGACCCCGGGTAAAACGTAACGCACTAAAGGAACACTTAGTTTGTACTTTCACGAAACACTTCGCAAAGTATGCATAAAGTATATATATTTTTAGTTCACTCCGTTTGGCTTCAAGTCCGACCGCAGACGACAATCAAGTTCCGTCAAACCTGCATCATCGAGCCGCTCGTTGTCTTTGTGGGTTCGCCATTGCCGACCCAACCAATCATGCGCAGAAGAAAGCTCAGGCTCGTGGCGCATTACCTTTGCGCGATTGGTCTCGTCGGTGACAGTAAGCGCACAAAGGCCATGGGCACTATGACGTTCTACTTTTGGAGCCGCTTGATACTTTCCATCAGATCGTAGCACCGGCTGCGATGGCACTTCAAGTAAAACGGACTAGGATGGCGTATTATAAATATACAGGGTGCCACAAAGTCTCTCCACTGCTCTACACGTTTATCCTTTGGGGATACATTGTATTAGATGGAGAAATGTGGTTGAGGTTATAAGTGAGAAAAAATGGAAGGAGTTCGTTTATGTAAAGTGTTTGGAATTTGACTGATTATTTTCGGATAAAATGTATCGATTAAATGCGTAAGTAGTAATTAATTTTATCAAATGATTAAATGTTCTCAATCGACAAATATTCAGTGAGAATAAATTGTACGTTAAAGGGGCCACTTGGATGGATTTTGGGCTATGACAAATGATTTTAGATCGGAATATTTTTGTTTACCAATTGCGCATCGTTTAGTGTACAAAAAGAAAGAGGGTAGAACGTCAAAAGCCTGCTTTTCTGTACGAAAGTTTGATAATATAGCTCACAATGTCGTACCTCTTTTTCTTCAAAGTCCTTCGCCCTTTCACTGCGATACATCCTCGATACCCAAAGCACGTCAGCCTACCCCAGCTTACGCATCGGACACAAGCACTGCGTCAGTCGGACGTATGCGCTCGTCAACAGTCTCATGGCGAATATTTGGATTCGCGTTCGTGGCAATGAGTGTCATGACGAAACTTATCATCGTTTGCGAATGACAAGTTACATGGCGTGCTTAAAAAGCAAGTTGGAAGCTTGGAGTCGTCGCAAGCAGGGCGCCTCAATGTCCTTGTGTTTAGGGTTATGCCACCCCTTACAGTACCCGATGCCGACTGCACGCGCTCACTGGGAAAACACCAAGAAATCGTCGAAAACAAAATGTCGCCATAGCAAGCACAGTCAGCACCACAAACGCGTGCAGGGACACGCTCTTTCATGCGCTTCAGAACAAAAAAGAAAAATTAACGTGTGGAACAAAATGGCGAGATGTCTCCACCCTAAGCAAAGCGCACATGGAGGCAGCGTAGTCGGAAGCACTGATGTCTAGTGTGGTAGATCGGATTGCGTATCGAGGCTTGTTTTTGCTGAGGCCGAGCGGTACCACCGGAAGCCATTGCTCGACACCTGCAAATGCAAAGAGTCCTATGAAACAAATCCTGAAAAAGGAAGTTTTCTTTCATTTGTATTATATTTTGGACGACCGACATTTGTCGAAGTTCGGTAGGAATGGTGAGAGAGCGTTTTGAGTTGGGGTGTCAATGCTTCCTGTACTGAAGTTTTACTGGCCCCATGAGCAACCAGTGGGAGCCACGCCGTGATGCAAGAAGCCAGAAAGTTTTGCTTCGGTGACATGCTTACCAGTACAGATTCTGTTTGAGGCATCATTTTTTTCCCATATCAAAGCAGGCGATGTCTGATGACAAATCTACTCTTGCTCGCTAAAGTAAATTCTCTTTTTAAAGCGGTACGGCAACGAAATGTTTGCACTTATTTCTTTGTTTAGATGTGGTTTATGTTTGGCCGGTAGCCCAGAAAGACTATCCTAGACTAGTGTTTTTGGTAGGGATGTCGTGAACCACCCGAAGTTCACATTCGAAAGGTTCGAAAATTTCGAACCTTGCTAAGGTTCGAAATCGAAAAGGTTGGAACTTTAGGACCTCACTGCAAGTTTTAAATCGAATAATTCAAAAAATGTCAAGTTTTCTGAAGGTTACAGTTCAAAAATTTCGAATTTTTTGACAGATCACTAAAAACATTCGAACATTTTGAAATGTTTAAATATTCAAAATTGAAATATTCGAATATTTAGAATTTGTTTAGGTATACGTTCGCAAGTTGCGATTTTATGTTCGAAGCCTTTAAAGTTAACGGACGGAGATCACATTTCTCAGTTTCAAACTACGTTTTCATTAATTAATCTAAAACCGCGCAATGTATTACAAATTTTACTAAAACGTTGCCTATTTCTCTAATGCCGTGAATATACTCCTTCTGTGCTGTGGTACTGACGGTACTTCCAGTTTTACTCGTTATTTGCTGTAACTTATGAAACAGGTGTTGAACTGGTTGAACGGTTCATCGAAAAGCCCCGAGGCGGTCAGATGAACGTACTTCCTACGTTATTTGAAAACTAGTAGCAAACCGATCAAACGTCGCCCAAAGGCAATGCTGGCATAAGACAACTAAATATGCCGGACAACACATGCACACAAAGACATCCAGGCTCCTCGAAATTTATTACTTGCTCTGGGCGTTTATCTTCGGCGGGATGACTCGTGGAATATAGAAAACGCTGAACACAGGCAAAGCACCCAACACAAGTGAAAGTGTTGAGGAGAAAGCAACCAGAATAAATTAGGGAACCACCCGGCCTCATAAAATACCGCTGATCAGGTTACGACCGGTTGTTATCGGGCTAACCATATTGCCGCTGCCTGAAGTTTCTTCGATGAATAAAGATATTGGCAGCTCTAAAATTCAGCCGGTTACTAATGATAATGAAGTAAGCGCCGATTCAGCGTTCGCAGTGCCGCATCGGCGTCGTTCGTTCTCTGCGCGCGCGTTTCCTTGACTCGAGGAAATCGGGGGACTTGCGTTCAAAAACAACTAATGCTGTGAAGAGGCGCTTCCAGCGAAGCGCCTTGGTTGAATTTCAGATCTGCAGATCAGGGAATCTGTTGGCCCGCAGGTTACCTCGGGGCAACCTACGGAGTTATGCGTGGGTGAGGCTCTGTGTTGAAGTCGATGAGGAAAATGTGTGAGGTCGAAGGCACCCGAAAGTGATCATTCAGCGGTTTACAAACGAATCGTTAGTGGCACGACCAGCTAAGTAAGTCTAGTGTAATTACGACTCCAGTTCACACATTGACATTTTGTCTTATTTATATTTGTTGCCTCGAATCTATGGAGTGAACTTGGTTCGAACTTCGTCGAACCTTTGTTTAAAAGGTCGAAGTTCGGCAAACGTTTGAGCTTAACAGGTTCAGATGTATGAAAAGCGTCGAGTTTATTAGCGTGGTAAGTTCGAAAATGTCGAATTTCATAGCGCGAAAAATCGAAAGTTCGAGAACAATTGGATTTCTCAGCGCCGAAAATTCGAAGTTCTAAAACCGTAGAATTCTTTTTATAATAAGTTCGACGTTTCGCAACTTTGCGATCCTTTCGAGCACCTTCGTTCGATCGCTGAACCTCAGGTTCGCGAAAAGTTCGCGGCATCTCTTAGTATTGCTGGAGCCGACGCACCTGTTGCCATAGCAACCTGTACGCCACAAGGCGTTGCAGTTGCACTCGAGTGGTGAATCGTAGCGCTCGCTGGCACGTAAAATATCGGCAAGGCCGCGAATGACGTTACGGGCAAGCTATGTATTAGCGCCTAGCTATTTCGGTGGCGCCCCCTTATGGTTTCCATCCGTGACGTCACGACATGGGATTTGCCTTGCCGTGACGTCACGAGTTGTTACACTGGCTACTTACCGTTAGTTGCGACGATAAGTTCGATGGTGTCTTTCAAAAACACAGTGGAAGCTATAGGAGCCACCGCAGTTCGAAACTAACATTGTCGCAGTTGACAGTCTGACAATGCTCTTAAGCCCGTGGTTTGGCCAATCGTGGAAGGCTGACCGCAGTGACGCTTTATGTGGCGCACGTCGCTAATAGGCCAGTGGGCGTACAGTTCTCGGATATTACTACTAGGCGAGATTGTCCCTCTTTAATGTCACAAAGCGGAAACCCTCGAGACTACAGTACCCTTGGCCGTGCAGGAACGATTGACGTCACGAGCGCGATACGCATTGCGATGCTCGCTGGCCGACCTTGATGCTAGGGGTAAAGAGCTCCGGCACTCATCATTGCGTTTCCGTACCCCTTTAAAACATTCTCATAAAAAAACTGTGTTCGTGTTTCGAGTTATTTTTAGCAAAAACTGGTGTTTTGAAGCGTGACGACAATTCAGAACAGTCAAGCATACGCATTCTGTCGATGGCAGCATGACGACAGCGATTGACACGGTGTTTGTGCAATTTAATAGGGACTTTTAGCAAACCGTTACCGTTCTACCGTTACCGTAGTACCGTTACCGTAGTACCGTTACCGTAGACCTCACTGCGTTTGCTCGACCGCCGTACCGTTCAAATCCTGCAAGATTTAATTTTAGTATACCGGGGAGTCGTACCGTAGTACCAGAGCTCGACTGGAACCTAACCTGATGACAAAAGTTGACGGCAATCAACAATTGATATAAATGGTGGTGCAATAAAGTGGAAAAATGGTAAAACTAAGGATCGGCCTCAACCGGTTCCTAATACTCAGGGACAGCGTTTCTTGGTAGCGGTTCAGTGGACGCCATGATAATTGCTTCTTCACTTTTTCTTTGTAGCCTTCTGCTTGCATTAAAATTTGAGTTGTGAATAGATATCGTTCCATTTCGTCCTTCTCTTGCTCTTTTATTTAGTTTTTGTTTGTTGTTATTGTGCAATAAAAAAGTAATACAAAAAATATTAAAATAAATTGAATGAGCTTGGCTTTTCACACAAGCGTAATACCTTATACCCGTGCCACACGGGCAACTCGAATGCCATTTACAACGAATGACATTTGAACGATCGGCCAATCAGCGCGCGACACTCCGAGCGTGGGGCGTTCCACGCGCGACAGATCGCGAGCCGATTTGTCGATCACACGAATGTCATTCGTTGTATATGGCATTCGAGTTTCCCGTGTGGCACGGGTATTAGTTACATGGGCAACCTTAGCATCAGTTATGCTCACCGTAGTTCATCCGCGGTTAGACCCAACTCTAGCCAACACGACACCACTCTGTACTAGTATTGAAGCAGATTAAACGTAAAGGAATTTTGCCTTCTTTATATGCGTTTAATAACAGTTATGATAACCCGCCTTGCTCTCTTTATGGTGCACGAAAACAAACACTATTGGCGGCTGAGATGTCTTGGTGGCTGCCCTCCCATGGCTTACCACTCGTGACGTCATTGACCTTGTCAACAACAAGTTTGATGGTGTTTGTAAAGAGCATGGTGGAGGCTTGAAAGCACAGCACTCTCTAACCAGCACTGTCAACACCGTCAAAATTTAAATCTTCACATTACTCTTATTTCCGCTGATGGGAGATCCTTCGCTGACGTCATAGTCAAGCATTCGGCCTATCGTGGAAGGCCGATCACAGCGGCGCTTTCGATCGCTCACGTCGCCAATAGTCGCGGTGGACAGGCGAACAGAGCAGTCGAAGCTCCAACTCCAGCGCGAGCCTTCTCGTCTTGAAAGCAGAAGAGTGCTCACGCTGCTATACAGCTAATGCAGCCAAAGCGCGTCACAAAGACAACGAGCGCGTGATGAAGGCACTGGACTGTAAAATGCTTTAAACAGAACAGAGCTCACCGAGGAAGTCGCAATCGCCATCGGAAGCATTTTTGTATAAATATTGTGGAAAGGAAAGAAAAACAACCCCGATTCTGCGACGTGCCGGGATTGTTATAAAAGCAGCTCTCACAACTATAAATATGGCTCTTCCAGCATTATTTCCTGCTACGATGGTTTCTAATCGCTCCTCCACCATTCCGAAACAGTAAGTGTGTCGTCGACGCCTGCCGTGGCGGAGCGTGGACTGCCGTCATGTTGAACACAGGGCCGCGGTATTCACGCTAAGCCTGGCGACCACGGTGCTGCGTTTCAGGAGCGTAACGCCAGTACGAGTCGCGCATGCGCAGTCAGGCCCACCGTCACGGTAGTACGGTAATGTAGTATGGTGATGGTTTGCAGAAGTCACTAAGTACGGTATTGGTTTGCTAAAAGTCACTAATCACCTTCTCAACAGTTACTGACGATTTCAAATTTCGTGCTACTGTTCCTACGAAACCTCATTAAATTTAGGTTACCAGAAGCTTCACACAAGCTTCAAAAGTTCATTTTTGCTCATATCCACCCATAGACTTGCAGGTATTAGCTGGTGTCGAGTAATTGCCACCGGTGGTGCCACCGTCGGGCTTTCGATCCGTAATCCAGTCTACTACAATAGAGATCAGTGATCGCACCGGTGTCCAAGCACGTCACGACCACGTGATTTCTCACTTCGCTTGTGGGTTGAGGAGAAAAGCTAAGGAGCGAGAAGTTGAAAAATCACTTCATACACCTTTTAATTATCACACTTGATCGGGAAAGGCCATTGCGTTTCTGCATCAAATTTTGTTCGGGATGAACCAAGGGACGCACCGCGCTTCTTCTTGTGGGGACTACATTTTCGTACGATACAACGCAACGCTGCTATGTCATCGGGGCACCTGAAGCAAGCAACTGTAATATCAGTGAACACTTTAATATTTACAGTTGAATACACGACACATACCATGGACTTGCGTAGTGCAGGGTGTCTTTATAAACATGAAAAGCTTTAAAGATAGTTTGTGAAAAGCCTGTACCTTTAGTATGTACACCTTGCTTGACAGATAGGTTGACACGCGGACCGCACCGCTAAAATGAGAAGTACACTAACAGTATATATTAAACGTACACTTCAGATATAGGATGTCTACTTAAATATACTTTAAATTGATATTTTCCTGCATAAAAGTACAAAATTAGTATACTTATTTCGTACTGCTTTTAGCAAGGATAGCGAATGTAAGGCGTTTGATATTAAAACAAATTAGAGCATTTTGCTATTATTTACAAACTTCATGGTTCGCGTGGGTGCCTCGTGGGAATTGAAGCAACTTTCAATAAACTGAGATAAATGGCGTTCACAAGAAAGAGCAGTCTACACGTAAGTTAGCGCGATTCTGTGCCTGTCTGGCGATTTTCTTATTTGCAAAGCTTACAGAGGAGCATTTTGTCTCCATTAAAGGTTTAATAAAAAAGCATTTAAGCTATTTAAGTTTATGTTATGTCGAAGTATGGTAGTTCTATATTTTCTTGGGCCGGTAAAATAACAAAAAAGACCAATAAGAATAACATTCTTGCTCATCAACTTTAATTTTTTTAACTCGACAGACACATAGTTGTATCATTAAAATTTAAAATGAATAATGAAGTAATTACAAATTAATTGATATAGACATAGTTTTTTCTAAATAGGTATGTAAGACACGATATTTATATATCATTTTAAACCAAACGAACTACCTAGCCGTAACCTTATCCCAAATTTTAACACACTTTAGTGTAAAACTATTTTACAATTTAAGTTGAGTTTGTCATTTATTTGGCCCATACTATACAAATTTATGAATTATATATCATTAAAGTACAAAAAGTATTTCGACATTTTGTTTTGCTTGCATATATATGGTTTTCTCCATAGCATTTGCATAGTTAACGACTGCACCAGTCTTTAACTATGCAAATGCTACAGTGGACGTTTCTCATCCTAAAATTTTGTCTAACAGGATCAATTGAAAGCAGGATGAAGGCTAGGAACAAAATTGATTTGCGACGCAGGTAACTATCGTGGAGCCTATACCACCATAAAGACCCTCCCCTCCCTGAAAATGGGGAGGGGGGAGTTAGAAAAAAGGAAGAAAGAAAAGATTTGACGTGAGGAATTAACAAATGACACCTTCGAAATCTTTAGCGTGCAATCATAATATAGGTTGCACGGCGCCTTCATCTCAATACTCTTCAGTCAGATTGCGAAATCTGAAACCCAGATCCACCAAGATGGCTTAGCTTTTATGAAGATAATCTAGAAGCGTTGACATTTCGATAAGTTGTAAATGCTTCCTTTATTCGCAAAATGGAACTTGCAATTACGCAAACGGAGCATCTGTTTTTAGAAATCATACACTTACAAACCCCCCAAAAAACAAAAAACTTTTATGTTTATTTTTGACTTGAAAGAGCGCCCAGATCATGACCCTTCAAGCTCCAGAATGTGTGCAGTGCAAACAAGTAATTTTTTCGTCATTGCGGAAGACCTGTGACGACCAAAAAGAAATAGACACAAGCAAAACAGCATCAAGACTGCACGTTCATTATTAATGGTAATGGTTGTACCACCATAGAGCTCTTTAAGGGGTATTTTTCATCTTATTGATAAAGAAGGGTTGTTTTAAGAGCGCTGAAACTCGGAATGCTTGTAAAGATGGCTTACACCAACGAAGGAGGCCATCTCAATTGCTTCTGTTGCGATCAGCAAACAAAAAAGAAAGAAAGATGTGTCTCTAGGTGAACATACGCTTCAAAGCTTCACTGTACGCGTGTACTGGTGATGGTGACATTAACAATATGATTTAAACGAAAGGGCTGCACAAATGGGAAACAGAAAACGAAGTCTAAAATTCCTGAGCAGCCCAGGCAAGCACAAACCAATGCGCCGACTCCGAGGTATCATGATATCATCCTTCATGAGACATGACTAACTTACTTTGCTCCGAAAAGTTATCGCACCACCTCTCTCTCCCTCCCCCCCCCTCTCAGCCGACGACTCCTCCAGCCCGGTGGGTGGGGCGGGGGAAGGGGAGGGGATGACAATATATTTACACGAAGGAAGGCACGCCATGCACAACCCAGGGATCCTGGGTTCAATCCCCACCCCTGTCTGTTTCGATCTGGATGAGCATCGCACCGGCGCGCGGTCGTGTATCACTACTGCGTGACGCACGTTAAAGACCCCAGGCTAGCGGTTGTACTGCACTGGCTGAATTTCTCATCTACAGCTGGGAGACTCGTCGCCCGTTGAGGCAGACCAAGTACTAGGCTGTATAAACATGCACACAACCCCAATCACGTTTTCAGAGCATCTATTGGACACGAAGGCGTTCGGCGTCAACTCGGCTCAACTCGTACCGAGAACGAGTGCTAGTACGTCAGCGTTCGGCGAGGACTCGGATCCAATCGCACGTATCGTGCCCAATGAATAAATGGATGGATGCTAATGGCGATACCTTTTGTAACGGGCGGTAACTTGCGCCACCTAGCCTAAGTCTAAAAAGACAAACATATGATTCCTCCCGCCCCTCTAAGCCAATGTTCTCCCCTAACTATCACCAGGCTACATTGGCGACCTCCAATGTTGCCTGATGGTTTTTTGTTTTTAAAAGGGTCTCTCACAAACGCTTCTCCACGTCTTTAGTTGCTCCATCGCTTAAATCCAGGCTCTCTGATCTCGACCAAGCATTGTGGCAACCTGCTCCAGAATGTGAAATGCGAGCTCGGACGGGAAAATATCAACGACGCTAATAAAGAAGCCCGTCGACGGGACAAAACAACGCGGAAGGGTATAGACGACAAAAGGCTTCGGCTGTTCCGCGTTATATTAGTACGGCATCTCTCTCCGGGAGGATCGGGTGTCGGGGCTGATATCGGGAAGCCGGGTCGAGGTTTTTCCTTTCAAAGGGGGGAAACAATGGGGGTGGTATTATAAAAGGAAAGCCCGGGATTAGAGGAAGCTGGCCACGCTCTATGTTTAAAGTTTGACATGGAGAAATTGGAGATACAAAGTCGGGGAGAAAAAAAAAAAGCTTCTCACGTGCTTTTAATTAAAGATTGACATGTTTTTGTTGCTGGAGAGGTCAACAGACAGCCGCCGGGAAATCTCGTTCAAACCTGAAGCCGCAGTCGTCGCCGCTAATAGATCACACAAGAGACAGTCTAAAGACAATGCAGAGTTTTAGGGAAACGTTTTCGCACACCTGATACGGTACGATGGGCCCTCCGGTACGAAGTGCGCATATGCGAGTCTTCTGTGGTAGCGCATGCGCAGTTCGAACCGGAGGGTCCATCGCACTGTATCGTGTGTGCAAAAACGATTCCCTAAAACTCTACTGTCCAGGGACGTGTTTTTGTCCCTGCATGACGGCGCTGTCACCTTGGTCATAGGAAACCTGTTTGCAGATATATATGTTCGAGGCGTACATACATGCAGGGTTGTAAAGTACGTAGGTGCAAGTAACTGGAAATCGGTATCTAGGTACTTTTGTTGTACCGGAGGTACAAACCTAGGCACTTTCATTTCTCGGTACTGTATCTGTACCTTAGGTACATTTCCAGTAACTTGTACTAAGTAAGGTTACTTTTTACAGGTACCTTTCTATTCAATTCGTCCAAATGGTAAGACTATAAATCTTGAAGTATTAACACACTACCATGTGGCGTGATTAACGTTGAGTTGGGTACGACCTGGGAGGCACTGACTTGATCGAACGACGTTTTAGCGAACGAAGCTCCGCCCATGATGTTTCATCGAACAACACTTTAGCGAATGGCGGTGTTCATTTGAGCGAACGCTGGATTAGCGATGCCGTTCTAGTGACACCAATTTATCGAATCGCTTCGAAACTCCCTTTAGGGAAAATAGCGACCTGCTTTCCACATCTTAAACCAAAATCGACTTCATTGCGTGTTTGAAGCTCCTCTGACAGCTGCACAGAGGAGGAGATAACTTGACAGATGTGCGCAGTTTCTGTTGCCTGTATCTTGTCCTGGTGGTGGCTCTCTTCTGCCATAAATACAATATAAAATATAATTGAAAATAAATTATAATTACAATCGTAAAGCAATGTAACATCGCCTATATAATAGAGTTTCCACTCAATAAATCGAACTCAAATTTTGCAATTATCAAAACTGGAAATGTAAAAAAAGAAAGCTTCTCTTTCTTTAAATTAGCAACAAAAAAAAATCGAAGAACTTTGAAGTTTTTTGTTCGTCGTTGCGATGGTTAGGTGCATATGCACTCGCCTCATGCGTTTCTTCATGCGGCCAACGTCTTCTGAGCCCGTCGACGTCAGCACCGGCTCTGAGGGCAAGAATGTCTGCGGCCGGCCATTACTTCATTCCCACCATAGTACAGCTTCGCAGGTCTCCCTCCTTCACCAGAGTGGAAAGGCTGACAAGTTTTGAAGTGACGTTTACAACCCTGCATATATGTATGAAGCAAACGTGTTTCGAACATTCTTGAGGCGTTTCAGCAGATAATTATGTCATGCTTTTTCTGCAGCGAACAACGTGTCCTTTGTATAGGCTGCATACAAGTAGCGCGACTGCCAATTCAATGGCGACACGGATCAGCGAGTAGTCTCAATGTCGCAATATCAATTTCAAAAATTGGCCATGAAGGAAAAAAATTGGCAAATTAGGCGAGGGAGAAAAAGGAGAGATGAAAACACGGGATGTTATCTATAGTTAGGGTTCCGCGTTCTCGAATAAATTCAAAAACTCCGAACCCCCCCCCCCCTGCCCGGTAAAATTTAGGTCAATTCTGATTTATTCGATAAAATTCGAATTTCGATGTGCCAATGCTCCCTCCCCTCCCCCTTCCCCTAGTTTAAAATAATGAATTAAGCGAAAACAGTATTTTACAATTAAGTTTGATCAGCGCACAAGGTCAATGGTCCCGGGAAAATGCCACTACAGTTATCTTTCAAATCTCGCATCTTGAATGAGGGTCTTACCGCGCTTATCTTGCCAAGGTTCAGGACGATATGTCATTGTACTTTCGGGTCACGACAAAAGCCTCTGTACTGGTTTCTAGTTTGGGCCATGCTATTTCTGTTTTACAAGGTAGGAGAGGTTGTGTTTTTGTAACAGTGAAAGCTATGGACCATATTGCATAAAATTGGGAAGAGGGGCAGTTAAAACTACCCTATTCCATCCTTTACCACTACACTCGCGCGGCCGCGGGTAGCATGGAAGAGCATATGATAAATACGTGCTTCCCAGCGGCTACCTCCAGCAGTTTATTTTTAAGGTATCAACGTTTATCGAAGTCACACATGTCTGCAACTTTTGCTGTGGGACAAATTAGTCAGATCGCCAATGGCGATGGCACCAGCACCAAATTCAGCTGAAGAAATATTAATTGATGTAAGCGCGTTTTATTTTTCTTTATCTAGCATCTGTTTACACCCGGGTATTATTTATTTACTTTTCATGGGAAACACTGCGAAATTAAACTCCGAATTTCGGAGATTTTGGAATCAAACATAAACAAACTCCTATAAACTCCGAATTTTCGGGGAAAAAAAACTCAGAGAAACATCCTCCGAATTTCCTGAAAAATAAACTTCGAAAACACGGAATCCTACCTCTAAGTTGCTAGTCGCTAAATAGGCTGCGCTTAGGGTGTGGACACTCCGTTCCTGGACTGCCTCGTGGGCGCCGCCATTTTTGCGTAAAGTGCAGAGCAGGCTTGGTCGGCGACAGTTGCGATTAAAACATACGACTTCTCTGAGCTTTAGGTGTATACGGTTACGATGTCGGGAAGCTAAAGCGATATTGTTTTGCTCCGTAGAGGCAGGTTTTAACATTTTCGGATAACAAATAGTTGCCTTCGATTTCGGATGAAGCGTCAGTTAACTGGCAATAATTGGTTGAGGAACCAAAATGGTTGGAGTGTCGTTGCACTAAAGTATAGGTTCATTCAGTGGCTCTCGACGTGTTGCCGTTGGATACGTCATACTGACTGGCAGGCGCATGGATGCGAGCGCATCGGCTTTCGAAAGCGCCTTGAAGAGGCGACACTTATATAAAATTGTAAATATATTTTAGGTCACGTTTATAACGAGTGGTTTCGGCAGCTTTCAAATATTCTGATGGATGTACTCTGAAAGTTTCACTCCTGTAACTAAAGAGTTAGTTGCAGAATAAATTATTTCCAATTTGCCCGCACCATCTCAAGTGTTAGCTTTCTAAGCTTTGAAACGCGCTTATCTTAGTTTTACTTTTCGGCATTAAGTCTCGGTTCAGGAAAACTATAATTTAATATTAAATTGATGTGTGGAGCCAATTTTTGAAGTTTCTGTACTGAAATCGTATTAGGAACGTGGCAGTGAGCTTGCTTTCTGCATTTTCGTGGTCTATTTGTTATGAAAAGCTGCAGTAGTTTTAAATTAGAGCACGCAAGGAAATAAAAAAAAGTATTTCTTTACATTTTTGTTGTCTAACCACAATTATAAAATTTCTGTAAATTTTTTCTCATAACCACCTGACAACGTTTGATATACTGCATAATTCACACACACACAAAAAAGGCAATTGTGATTACTTTTTCCTGAATGATAGTTTTTTTCCTCATATGACGCACTGTTCATTTGATGTACTTTTATGTAATTCTTTGAATGATAAACATACAAGCTTAAACATTGGCATGCCATCCTTTTCCTAGCTATGAATATGCCCGCAAATTTCATATAACTAAAACGAACGGTTAAAAAGTTCTCCTTCCGGAGTAGTGTTCTCAGTTATTGTGATAACTGTTCTGATAATTATGCTGCCGCGTGCGTGCCTTTTCCTAGCACTGCCTGCACACCATGAACCTTTTCCTGGAAAAGTCCCGCAAGAGCTTGTTGTTTTCACCTAGGGAACAATTAGCGAATAATTGTCCCATTCACTAACGACAGGAACGCGTAGAGTTGCTCCTGAACTATTTCATGGCCTAGCGTAACCCGATTACTCCGTTACGACGTGTGTTAGCCGGTTTCAAAGGCGGTAATCTCCGGGCCAGGAAACGTCGAAAAATGTTTTACGCACGCGATTTTTTGGAGGGCCATGATTATACGAAAAATAAATAATGTGCGTAACGGGGTATCAGTAAAAAAGAACACAAAAAACACGTAAATTTTAATAATAGTAAATGGGTGAGCGCGCTGTAAAGTCGATGAAGAGACGACACAACTTAACCTGAGTCAGGGAAAGAAAATAAGTGATACTTAAAAGAAAGGTTTGAAACACAACGTCTCCGAATAGAGGATAAAAAAACTTTTTAATGTTAGAAAAATGTAGTCTTGAAAGGATGAAAACGGCATTAAGGTCCCTCATTTGTCCCTCGTCCAGTACGAGCATCCTATGGTCGATAACGCGTCGGCGTCTTTGAGTCCCAAGCGTATACGCGCATCCAAAGCACGGTAGAAAGCAACGAGCACGTGCTGGGGACCGTGCCCGAGGAGAAACTCCCCACCGTTCTAATCCTGTCAGTGAGTGTAAACGCCGGCGCCTTGCATTCATGCGTGCGAGAAAGGCCGAAAATCAGTAACCTTATTTAAGCGTACACAAACGTCTTGAATGCGAGTTCACACGAAAGAGAGAACAAAACAACCACAACAACAACAACACTACGCTAGAGACGTATAGCGGAAAAGATGGCTGTCAAGGTATCGGCCCAGTAGGACATGAATGATTGGATAGAATCGGGAACGCTGAGAACTGAAAGTTCGCCGAAGAGAAATGAAGGATGCACCAAGAGAGAAGACTCAGCGCAGCAGCTACCAGCGAAAGTCGACATATATTCTCATCACTCAACAAAGAAGAGAGGAAGAAAAGAAGAAAAGAAAATCTGAAATAGGGACTCACTCATAAATGAAACTACCAGAATACGAACAACGGGCATTCATATCACACACACACACACAAATAAAGATAGACACAGAAGCCGGATGCCGCAATAAAATGTGCCGTATCCTGGCAAGAAAAAGAAAAAAAGAAAAAACGCATCGGGAAACAGGAGGACATCAATTTCCACCTCAAATGGGAGACGAAACGACGGCTCGGCCATCTCCTCTCTTCCCTCTCTCTTCAAACAAACCATGCATCTCCTTCTCTCCCCTGCCTCTCCTCTCAACAGCGCCTTCTCTTTTCAGCTCGCACTGTGAGCACGTTAGCTCACCCAGTCTCCTCCCCTTCCTTCCGACTCGTAACGCCAAACCGAAAATCAGTCGTGTAAACCATCCGCGCACGTTCTCGTCTTCAGACAGTTTAGTGATCGCACTCTTTTTTCTCTCTTTTCTTTTTATTTTCATCTTTATACCTTTTTCTTTGCAGAAGCTGTTTCTCTTCTTTAGATCTATTCATTCTTTCCTTCCTGCAGGTTCGGTCAGTAACAAATATGAAAACAACTAGGAAAAAGAAAGAAGAGTGATCGAATACCCCCTTCTTCGTTGTTGTATACTTCCGCTTCAGCTTCGGTCCAGACGCAGCCGATGCTACAAGCGCGAGCATGTGGCCCTGAACAGTGCTTGCACTGCACGAGCGCGCGTGCTTGGCAGGGATGCTGAAAGCCCGGAGCTCGCGCTTGTAGCTTTGGCTGCGTCTCGACCGAAGGAAACGAAGTATAGATATACTTTTCAGCCAGTGTTGTAGGCGTTACCGAAAAAAGTAACTAAATACGTTACTCGTTACTTGCAAATAAAAGTAACGCGTTACCGACCTACGTTACCTCAAAATAAAAGGAACGCGTTACCGTTACCGTTACTGATAAAAAGTAACGCACGTTACTGTTGCGTTACTTTTTATTCACGAACTAAATCATTTGCTGTTTCGACGTTTGATATGTGCGTAAGCGCCATAGCTAAAATATTTCCATGCGGAAACTTAATTACCCTCTCTTTTTTAGGGCTTCACCCGAATAGTTACAAGAAAAAACGCGGAAGTATATATGAAGCTGATTTATAACATGTTGGCAAGGAACTTAACAGAAGAACCGGCCTCCCTCATTAGCACAGAAGTTAAGACCAGCCGAGATTGAAACTTTGAATATATTTTATTCACAACATGTCGAAGTACAGATAGTTGCTGTGAACAAGTTCCTCCGTTACCCGAAGCACACTCCGCTGTTGTACTTCAGCAACAGCTGAATTTCGAAGTTGGCATCTGACATTCTACCTCGCTTCTTGGTAAACAGGTCCGCGCCTACGCTAAATAGGCGTTCAACGGATGCGCTCGATGTGGAGGACAGCGGCATTTTTTGACTAAGGAATTTATGACTGGGCACTTAAAAACACACAAAAAAATTAAAATTTAATTTTTTTTTAAGTTTTAGGAAGTAAAGTAACGTAACGTAATTTCGTTACACGTTACTCAAAATAAGTAACGTAAGTACGTTACCCGTTACTTCTTTGGAAAAGTAACGAGTACGTTACTTCGTTACCAAAAAGTAACGCGTTACCGGTAACGCCGTTACTTGTAACGCGTTACCGCCAACACTGTTTTCAGCCTACCAACGTACCGAACGGACGCCAATAAGAGCTATCCAAGTCAACCCATTGCTGGGTCAGCGACTAGCGACCTCGTGAGAGGCGCGCGCCGCGAGGGCCGAATAATCACGTGATTGTTCCCATCGGGAGATTGGCTTTGCGGAGAGCAAGACGTCGGCTTCTTGCACAAAGGTTGCAATAATGTCAAAACGGCGAATTCTTATTGGCTGATTTAAAAAAAAGTGGGTAGACCTGAAGGTATCTAGCATTGAGGTCTACCCACTATCCTTTCGACCAGAGCCAATCAGAGCTCGGCGTCGTTCTGACGTCACCGCCACCCCGGCGCAAGAAGCAGGCGACTTGCTGTCCGCATAGCAAGGTTGGTATGATCCGGGTCGTCCTTCGTAAGGTGAAATGGTATGTATCTATGTGAAATGACATATTGCCGCGAGCGCAGCTGACCAAGTAGGCAGCGCGCCTTCACATTTTTGTTGACGCTGTAATGTGACGTTCTAGTAAATTCGAGAGCAGCCTTGCTAATTCGAGGTCAGAATGTTCTACGCGCCGAACCTTCTACGCCGAAAGATCCAGAAACCCAGAAGGGTACATAAGGGATTCCGCAAGGCGAGCGGAGTCAGTTTCGCCCCAGCGTTCGACTCTGCTCCTTCGCCGACTTCGACGCCCGTGACGCTCTACTGTTATCTTTTGTTTCCATCTTTATTTTTCGGGAACAAGTTCGCCCGATTAAACGTTTAGTTTACTCAGTGATTCACCGCCTCATCACTTGTCATCCGTGACAATATATATACTCTTTAGTGTACGTGTACGATCTATACGTGCTGACAGTGTGAGCTTAAATGAAAAACGCTTTTTAGAGGACAAGCAGGAGGAAGGGAGATGCATGGTTTGTATGAAAGGGAGGACGAAGAGTGAAAACGGTCGAGCCAAATACGTTACTAGGGGGAATACGGGACACTCCGCTCATTTGCATTAGACGGAGTGATGGCCGCGCCGATTCCTCCCCTGGTGGCGCGGGATAATTTGGGTGTGTCCCTCTCCCTATTTTCTCTCGCCCCCTCTCTCATGTTCTCCTCTCGCCGGAGCACGTGACCGACATGCGTCACCGACGATGGCAAACGCGGGCGGGCGATCACGCGGTCGCCGGGCCAGGCCGGGCGCGACGAGTTTCAGCGGACACCATTGAGCAACCTGGCGCCGCATGTTGATACCTGCGTCCTTCTCCGCGGTAGTGCACCAAGCATGACGCGTTCGCCGCAGTAAGCAGTCAAAGAAGATGACAGGAGGGGCAGTATGCTCCGTTCTCCACTGCAAGAACCGGAGCTTGCAGGGCAAAAACCTTTCATTCTTTCGGTTCCCTCGAGATAAAATCACGTAAGTAAACAACTTCGGTGTCTCGTTTCTCATGCTGACCTTTTATCGTCAGAGATAATTTGAGAATATTTTATCGTTTCAGATGTCGGGAATGGGTCGTTCGATGCAACAGGTCGGACATCAATCATAGTTTTGAAAGTCGTGGAGCAGAGTACCTAAACAGCACATATCGGGTGTGCTCCGACCACTTTGATGACAGCGATTTTAAAAACCCAAACATGAGGAGTCAAGGGTAAGTGAGCAGTAGCTATATAAGAGCACATACGACCCTATGATTGATGATTGTCAAATCGCTTAAAAAGTTAATAGAATTTTTAAAGGGCCTTCATCGTAAGTCGGCAACTCGGATGGGTAAAGCTATACCCACTCCGCTAAACTCGTATAAAACGAATGGTCACAACGAGTCTTCTCAGCAATGGCATAGCGTAGGAGTTAAGGTGTTCGCGTTTCACGCAAGTGGACGCGGGTTCGATCCGTGGTGGACATACTTTCTTGTTTTCTCGAACATTTTGTTTTGTCGAGACATTTGGCAATATTTACGACATTTCTTTTTTGCGACGGACACTAAAAAAGCCGAATGTTGTCAACGAAACTTCGCAGAACTAAATGGTATAGGACTTCCTTTCCGGGGGTGCGATCGGGGACAACGGGGCTTGAATTGCCGGCTGGACGCCGCGAAGCGGCGTGAACGCAGGCGGGGGACTGGGTTAACACGCTCCCCAGTGATACACGCGCCGTTCGAAAAAAGTGGCCCGAGCGGCGTGAGCTCTCCGCGGAGTGCGTCTAGCCATTTCGTCCGAAGTGCACTACAAAGTGTGTATAGCTTTGCTCATTCCGGATGGTGGTTCATAAGCGGAGAGTCGTAGTCACGCTCCGATTCGATCATACTAAACGGGCTACGCTCACTACAGGTGCTCGGTGTTTGTGCACGGGCCCGGAACTTTTGACTTAGTGACCTAGCTTCGCATATTGCAAACGCCGACTCGGGCGGGTCGTTCTTGCGATTTTCTGATCATTGGTACGTTCGGTATGGACATCCGTAATTTCTTGTGTTCCTTTTAAATGTCTTCCTCGCCACTGTATGTACCTGAGGGGGCTGAGGACCAGTCAAGCTGCTTGGACAGCTTTTTTCTCAGCCCCCACCATGCTTATACATGGTAAATAAAGCTATTATTATTAATAGCCACAGACGTACTTCACAATGATTGCATCACCGCACAGACAAAGTAATACCTGTATTGCCACAATATCTCGTGATCAGTGCCGTCACGAGGGTCAGCGGTACCCGGGGCGGTAGTGCGCCTCGACCCCCCCTCCCCCGCTCTCGTGGCCCGCCGCGACACCCCCCTGAGTCCCTGCACCCGGGGCGCCCCCCCCCCCCTCTTGACGCTACTGCTCGTGATACAGTTGATATGTGTTGGGAGTCTTGTTCATTGCAAGAAAAAAATAGTATCTTTCTCTTTGTTGGTGTTGCATGTTCCCCACAATACAGTTCACACTGATTGTGTTCATGTATGGAAACTAACTGCATTCACTAACGCAGGCTAAAGAACAAAAGTGTGCCATCGCACAACCTGGGTGCTGAAACCACACATCATTGTGTCAACGAAGCCAGGTGTCCGGGAAGTGCCAGGAGTTCTAAACGAAGTGAGATTTTGATTCATTTTTATATAAGCCGACTATCTTTCCTACATGTCTGTGGATTAACTATCATGCAAGTTGCCCTCTACTTGCAGCACCCCTTTCGACCATGAATGCTCTGGCGTTAGGCAGGCAGTCTGCCAAGAACGTGCCACTGCTGGCAAAAGCCAGCAGCGGCATGGCAAGACCAGCTAGTGCACTGCCAGTGGATGACAAGGGCCGAATGTGTGAGTATAACATTTCCAGGATAGCCTTTCAAATCAACTAGAGTTGATCGAGTGCTTCATTTCTTCGCATTTCTTTGTTGATAAAATCTCATGTGGGCTGGCCTCTCTTACAGCGCACCTGTCTACGTGCTGTGCTGGGCAGTTGGACGAAAATGCGCCGCCACTGACGAACACCAGCGTGGCCAGCCCAGCTAGTGCACTGCCAGTGGATGACAAGGGCCGCATGTGTGAGTATAACATTTCCAGGATAGCCTTTCGAATCAACCAGAGTTGACTGAGTACTTTATTTCTTCGCATTTCTTTGTTGATAAAATCTCATGTCGGCTCGCCTCTCTTACAGCGCTCCTGTCTACGTGCTGTGCTGGGCAGTTGGACGAGAATGCGCCGCCACTGACGAACACCAGCGTGGCCAGCCCAGCTAGTGCACTGCCAGTGGATGACAAGGGCCGCATGTGTGAGTATAACATTTCCAGGATAGCCTTTCGAATCAACCAGAGTTGATCGAGTACTTTATTTCTTCGCATTTCTTTGTTGATAAAATCTCATGTCGGCTCGCCTCTCTTACAGCGCGCCTGTCTACGTGCTGTGCTGGGCAGTTGGACAAGAATGTGCCGCCACTGGCGAACACCAGCGTGGCCAGCCCAGCTAGTGCACTGCCAGTGGATGACAAGGGCCGCATGTGTGAGTATAACATTTCCAGGATAGCCTTTCGAATCAACCAGAGTTGATCGAGTACTTTATATCTTCGCATTTCTTTGTTCATAAAATCTTACACGTGTCACCCTCTGCCTACAGCACCCCAGTGGACCATGAGTTCTCGGGCAGTTGCTAGGCACTCTGTCAACAATGTGCCGCTGCTGGTGAAAGCCGCCAATGACAGAATGGCAAGCCCAGCTGGAGGACTGCCTCTGGCGGGGAAAGGGTCAGTGCTGTAAGTATAACGTTTGTAGAATCTTCGTCCATATCAACCAGCACTGACTGAGGACTTTGTTCCTTTGCTTCTTTTTATTTATGAAATCTCATGTGCACTGGCCAGCGCCCCTGTCTACGGGACGTGCTGGGACGGTTGCTGGGCAGTCCGATGACAATGTGCCGCCACTGGCTGACAGCACGGTTGATGGGGCAGGCCCTTCACGCCTCCGAGACAGCTTTCACATCAGACTCGAAGATGCCAGACAACCTAAGCGGACCCAAGCATACTACCAGCAGCAGATCGCCCGACTGAAAGCCAAGGTTCGGAACTCTCAAAAGATGGCCTATGCACAGAGAAAGCTCATTACCCGGTTAAGAGCTGAGACAAACTCCCAGGGACAGGCATCCTCACGAAATAAATTGTTAGAAAAGCTTGTTCATGACAGCATATCACAAGATTTTCTGCTCAGTCAGTTAAAACAGCTCCAGAAAAAGCCGAAGGGCCGTCGGTACACCGAATACGACAAAAACTTTGCTTTGGCGTTACATTATTGTTCGCCAAAGGCCTACTTATTTTTGCGCAAGACATTTTGTTTACCGTCTGTGAGGTCCCTGCGTAGATGGTTGAGTGCCCTTGATGTACAGCCTGGGCTCAATGAAAGTGTCCTAAAAATACTTCAAATGAAGGCTGATAGCTTGCCAGTGGCAGAGAAGCTTGTCTGTGTTGTCATCGATGAAATTGCTTTGAAAGAGCACATCAGTTATGAAGCAAGAAGCGACTTATTTGAAGGTTTTGTAGCAGGTGCAGACAAGCTTGTGCACGCGACTCAAGCACTTACTGTAATGATCAAGGGACTGAAAAGGGGACACAAGCAGGTGGTTGGTTACTACCTCACGCACAATGCCATGCCTGGGGCAGCCTTAAAAGACATTGTTATAGATGTCCTAACAAAGATACGACAGACCGGTTTCATCCCTAAGGTTCTCGTCTGTGACCGGGGACAAAACAATATCTCTATGCGCAGGCTCTTGGGAGTTACGACTGAAAAGCCATTTTTTGAGATGGAAGGAGAAAGAATCTTCTTCTTGCATGATCCTCCTCACCTTCTGAAGGCGACTAGGAACAATTTGAAAAAAGTTTGATTTCTTGCAAGGAGATAAGGTCTACAAGTGGGGTCACATCAGGGAGTTTTATGACAAAGATAAAGACATGGTGCCAAGAATGGCACCGAAGCTAAGAAACATACATTTGGAACTTCCACCATTTTCTCCCATGCGTGTGTGTTTGGCTGCCCAAACGTTAAGTCATTCGGTAAGCAGAGGTATTTTGACTCATGTTTCCTTGGGGTCAATGGAGCCGTCAGCTGCACATACTGCTGGTTTTATAGAAAAGCTGGATTGTCTCTTCGACTCATTCAATTCATCAAGACTGCATGACGCAAAGCCCTACAAGCGTGGCCTCAATGATGCGTCGCTACACTGGAAACTTTGGGAAGAAATGGAAAGCTCCTTCCGCGAAATACGGATTCTTAACTCTCGTATTAAGAATCCGGCCTGCTTAGCTGGATGGATCGACAACATCCACAGTGTTCGTCTACTTTGGGAAGAACTTAGGGACTTGTATGGATTTCGATTCCTGTTGTTAAGGAGGCTGACACAAGATTGCATTGAAAACCTCTTTTCAGTAATTCGTTTTAAAGGGGGCAACAACTCCAACCCAGATGCCTGTAAATTCCGTTCATCCATTCGAGCTGTAATGATGAATAATATGCTGCACCCAGCCGACAGAGGAAACAGCGAGTACGACATAGGTGAATTCTTGGTAAAAAAGCAAGACATTCAGTCGCGGGGTGTGAAGGTTATTAGTGATCAAAGCCAACACCGTGACAAGTCGAGCAATGAGACTTTTAGATCTGACATGCTGCAAAATAATGCAACAGCATATGTGACTGGCTGGGCATGCTCAAAGTTGCCTCACAAGGAGTGTCGTGCCAAGCTCACATCAGAAACTGCTGTAGGGAGTGACGACATACTAATTGCTCTGAAGAAGTATGAAAATGCACGAATGTATTTCCCTTTGGAAAACGCAAAAATGCTTGGGAAAACCATAACAAGCATATTTCACAGGCACGTGGAGACTTTCCTTCTTGAGTCATCAGGTAAAGTTAAGTTGAGGCTGAAGCAGAAAGTGTCTGTACCACCGAACTTCGATGCCTGCGAGTCTTGCTTGGAAGTGTTTATTGACAAGTTCCTCAATGTCATGTTTAATGCTTTCATAAAAAAAGAAAATGAGGGAATCCGACAAAAAGTTAACAAAAGAAACAAGAAGGCCATAAAGGTACTTCACGAGTAGGTTTTTGTGTTCAACGGGGATCTGTGTTGAATGCTGAGCTGTATATACTTGTTCAAACCGTTGTGTGTGTAAAAGATATCTGTGTTGAATGCTGAGCTGTATATACTTGTTCAAACCGTTATTGTGTGTGTAAAAAGAGATCTTCTGTGTTGAATGCTGAGCTGTATATACTTGTTCAAACCGCTATTGTGTGTGTAAAAAGAGATCTGTGTTGAATGCTGAGCTGTATATACTTGTTCAAACCGTTATTGTTTGTGTAAAAAGAGATATGTGTTTTCTGAATGCAAAGCTGTATAGATTTGTTCAATGTGCAATAAATATTGTTTCAACAAAGAAACAAATGTCCAATAACATTTATAAATGGAATCTGAGTTCGCACCTTCAATTATCAATCTATAAATACTAAAATAACCCAAACCAGTTTTGTTCAAGGCCAGCATGGGCTATTAGGAATAATGAAAAATTATTCCCAGCTTTCTGAATATTTTTCCTGTTGCCTTGGGCTACTGCAAAGCACCATCTATTCGCAAGTTAAATAGCGAGAAATGGACCACTTCATTAAATCCTCTCATATCTAATACACAGAACCCCACTCCTGATTTCAGAATTTTGCTCCAGCCAGACATTCCCGAACCCAGCACTTTGAAAAATTCTCGACATACCGAGCTCGCGAAAATAGGGTCGTTTACTCAAGGTGCCTTCTCGGGCGCTTTAGCGGTAATCATAGTAGCAAATGCTTTGCAGTGAAGTATATGACAACCCATAGCTGTGCCCTCTAAACGTGCTTCTCGTGTCGACATAGTTCCTTACTATTAGTTGCTCCGTACTGCGTTGAACTGCGATTACGACTAAGCACACTTGTTCGAGCAGCTTTTAAAACCGCTCGTACAAATTTTGATACCCGCTAATCGAGCTACATGCGTGCGGTTAATTTAACAGAACGTAGACATAGAGCTCATCCTACGTATATGCGCCCTCTAAGTGAGTCACCAATGAAGTGTTCTCTGGTTTTTAAATTCAAAAGACGACCTACGTCGCCGCGACCGAACAGCGTCCACATATTGAGGGAGTTCGGCCGGTAGCAAAATATCCCGCACCGAGAGACGGCGCTAGTCACCGACCTATGCTAAGGGGAAAACCGCAACGCCATTACACATCCACCCATTCAAAGCGCGCAAAACCTGTCGTCCCCGAGGCCATTGTATTCGCGGGGAGTGTCCCGTATTCCCCCTAGTAAAGTATTTGGTCGAGCCGTCGTTTCGTCTCCCTTTTAAGGTGCAAAGTGATGTCCTCCTGTTTTCTTAATGTGTTTTCTTTTCTTTTCTGGGGACGATCCGGTGAAACGGTATGTACTTTTTAGCCACCTCATCTCTAAGTATATATTCATATTACAACCTATCTTGGTGTCCAGTTCAGATCGAACCGTTTCGTAAGTCGCCCTATGTTAACACATAACACCTGACGCATCCAGAACTCTCGGCTATATTAGCCCTAAAACATCCCTTGATTATCTTCGAAAACTAGCTTACGAAACATATGTCCGACCCAAACTAGAATTCGCATCAGCTATCTGGATCCCCCACCAGAAATACCTAACCACACGCATCGAAGAAGTTCGAAATCACGCCGCACGCTTCTTAACATCATCATATTCCTTTAACGTAAGTGTTTCTCTCCTCAAACGTCAGTGCCCATTACCTTTGCTTGAACAGCGTAGTACCGTGTCTCTCTTGTGCATAGTCCATACGTTCTATTACAGCAATTGCTATGCAAATATTTCTTTCCTTAAACCACCTACTAGGTCATCCCATCGCACTACAAAAAAGCAAAAGTTTTCAACATCTCACCGGGTCAAGAAACGCATGAATGAATTCGGCTGTACCTTGAGACATCCGCACATGGAAGAACCTTCCAAAATCCATGGTCACCACTACTGACACCACACTGTTTCGTAAAAAAACTTGTATTATTCTTTCTATTTACTGCGTTTTGTTCCTAATTACACTTACTTTATTTATTATGGCATATTATTGTCGGCGTATGTGATACATTTAATTATGTATTTATTGTGGATATATAGTTCAGCCGATTTGTATGTGTAGGACTGAATGGCACCTGCACACTAATTTTGTGTATCATTATTCGTTGCGTTCTTTATTTCTGCGTCTGTTTAAATGTTCCCCCTTACGCAATGCTCGTAATGAGCCTGTAAGGTATTGGGAATGAATAAATACCGTAATATACCGAGAGATGCCCCACCCTCGAAAGATAACCCGCCCCCTATTTTCGGCACGATTTGCTGTTTTTTTTTTTCAAAAACACCGAAAGATGGCCTTTCTCTACTAACTGCAGCGCTCTGTCCAACGGCGACCTCGGCAGTGTTACTGAGCCACAATGGGAGACAAACGAACACTGCTAACCAGGGACCCTAATCCGAACACTTTGTGAAAAAGTTTGTGAGAAATCTGGCGGCCGTGATTGGCCAACTTCGCACTTTACCTTTGCGCCAGCCAATCATAGCCGCCAGATTTGTCGCCGACTTTTTCGTCAAGTGTCCAGATTAAGGACCCTAGGGGCACAGTTTTCTAGGCTCCATTGGTTCTCAATCGTCGAAAACAAGCTTCGCAGACCACGAAAAGTAAACGTAGAATTTTTTTTAAAACTTTCTTGACAGCACATTTAAAGTAAACCTCCTCCTCATTTTCACCATTTTTTTTCTCGCTTTAAGGTGGGCTATCTCTCGGTATATTATGGTAAGCATGTTATGACTTACAGTTTACTATATCCTATGAACATAGAAAATAGGGAAATAGAGTGAACACGACGAGAAATGCCATCGGGACCAATTGCCGTAGCCTCATCGTTGTTCCTTAAGTCCCGCGGCCCTCACATCATACAAAAGACAAGGTGTTCCCTCCAGACATGACGACAGAATTACTTGCGGACGCGCCACGAGCATTTGTTCAGAGCACGCTTGCTTCATGCGCACGCATGCTTCGGACAGGTAGAAATAGATGTGCTTGTGTGACCAGTGATACAGGACAGTCATACAAGAAATAAACACGTCTCAGCTTTAGACGGTGTCTGCAGACCATCTGTAGCTTAATGAATCATCGGTTTGACCGCAGCCTACGAGAACCTCGATGCCACTCACGCTTACTTCGGCCGGTTGCATTAAACAGGGGCAGTGGGACTACTGCCTCGTTTAATGCAACAAGTTGAACTAAACGAGTGCAGTTGGAATTCGGCAAAAAAAAACACGTCGCCTTTTTTGTTTTATTTTATTCTAAATGTCCGTATTCCCCTCTACCCATCCCTACTTAGTAACCAGTCAGAGAACGAACACCGGCTTATCTTCCTATGCATCAATAAACAGATTTATCTGTCTACTTGGCGACTATGGTTATATTGTCGTCTATAAGAAAACAAAATACAACTTCGCGTGTAGTTTACGCGTTGCGGGGTAGTCATTCTTGCAAGGTTTGATACTTAGACCTGAAAATGACACCTTTTGCGTTTGAGCCGGAAATAATATAAAATTAACAAACATATAACCTGAAAAAAAGATAACCGAACTCCAAGAAAGAAAAAAGAAACATTTTTAAGTGCCGAGATAGGACACATGTTACAAAGTAAACATTGCCCGAAGAAAACAACTGGCGAAAAATTTCCGTCGGCACGCTCATTTTTGAATTCCGAGACATGCATGGGAATCCTTTGTTTTGTTGGAGACGTCGACACCGAAATAGAAGGCCATGTTTCGGAATCCCTCAAACAAGTATCCCGAAATACGTGTAGCGCTAACAATTGATTTTTTTTTTTAAAGGGAGGTGGGAAAGGGGGGGGGATACATTTTATTTGTGTTACACTTACCCTATCTTGGCGCTTAATGAAAATGACTTTCTTAAGAGTTCAGTGCTCGTTTAGATGCACGCGCAAGTTTCTTAATTCACCTCGTAACAGGGGAAACTCGAAAGTTTCCTCGAGAAGCAGAACTTTCTCGAGTAGTCTCCTGGAAGTGAAGGCGAGTATATAGTTATACTACGTTACTTGCTGCATGAGAACGACTCCGAAGAGTCTGAGGGGGGACTCTCGTGACCCCGAGGGAAGCCCACTAACGGCGCTCTTCCACGCGACTGCATCGTTTGCGCATGCGCAGATGAGCGCAGACTTTTATGCCGACAGATATCGGGAAGTGGAGGGAGGAATGGAGAAGTAGGGAAAGAAAGGGAACATCCAACGATGTTGGAGAGGATGGAGAGGAGGAGAGGGTAGGAGGAGGATATTCCCCGTGTTATCTTCCGATGGACTGCAGCAAGCGCTACGAGTCTTTCCAGCCGGTGCGGCGGCGCTCTGCACATATCCACGTGACTTGGCGCCCAGACCATCCCTCCACCTGTTCCGAAAGTGACGTGTCACTCACACGCCATTGTGTTGGCTCAAAAACAGTTTTTTTTGTCTTTTGTTTTGCCAGTTACCGAATATGCGTAACGAGAGAGCGTTACAAGCCACGGCGCTCACCGGTAACGCGTTGGTTTCTTCTGTAACGTGGTAACGTGCTCGATACATTTTCAAAACAGTGACGGGAAACGGACTTAGGTTACTTATTTCAAGTAAAGGATAACGTAGTTAATTACATCTTCCCAAGATCTGCAAAAAAGTATACTTACATTTTTTTCGTGTTTCTATACTCCGTTTTCCCTCAAGTCCAGAGGCAGCCGATGCTACAAAGCTGATGGGACCAATGAGAATGCTTAAAATGGGATTATCATGGTGCATCGTTATGTTTCCGCATGCGTTACATCATCGCTGAACCAACCTTGAACAAAAACAGGCCCAGTGATTTGCGCTTTTGACACCGCTTGATTGGTCCTTTTGGCTCGTAGCATAGGCTGCATCTGGACGTAAAGCCCGACCTACCGAAAGATTTTCCGCAAGGTAGAAACATTCTCCTCACCACCCTTCCCATTCTTCCCTCTCCCACTGCTAACTTGACGGAGGGGGACTCCTTTGTTGGGGCTGGATGAGCCGGGATAAGCTCCCGGCTTATCCGGCCCTGCAGTAACAATAGGGAGTTTTCGTAGATCGTTTTCGCCGTCCCGCAACGCTCTCCGCAACCCGCTACGATACCCGGAACTGTACAGTCAAGGCCATAGGCGCGCAGGCGCAGTGGCGGCTTCTTCGTATCGGAGGGCTTAGCGGAGGGGGAAACGCGGACTACGAAAACTCTCTAATGGGAGTCCCACCGCCGTCGAGAAAAGAGTGGAGAGGGGAAAATGGAAGGGTGGCAAGGAGGATTCTCCTACCTTGCGGAAAATGATTTTGTAGGTCCGCCCTTAAACTGAAAGGAAGTACGGGCGCCAAGTCATTCACTTGAATCTCATTCCAGATACCTTCAAAATTTTGCTCGACTTTTCCCCACGCAAAAAGTATCACTTTAGAAAAATGAAAGCCAACGACCACGACCTTTGTCCCAATCTCAAAAAACGCGGTCGCAAAAAAATTAATAAATAAATAAAACGCAGTTACTGTTAGTTTAAGAATAAAACAAAACGTATATATAACGTGCATTACTTTTGATCGGTAACGGTAACGCGGTCCGTTTATTTTGAAGTAACGTACGTCGGAAACGCGTTCCTTTATTTTGCAAGTAACGAGTAACGTATTTCGCACCTTTTTCTTCGGTAGCGCCTACAACACTGCCAGTGTTCACACATCATGCAAAAGACGCGACGTTCACTGCACACACGATGACAGAAATGTCTGCGGACACGCGTCAAACATGTTCGTAGCACGTTGTTTTTTTTAATACATATGTGTGCTTCGAACATGTTTGCAAACAGTTTTTGTATGCCGAATGTGACACGGTCGTCGTACAAGGAAGAAACGCGCCTGAGACAGGTTCTACAGACTGACTTTTGTACGATGTATTAGCAGCGCGTGACTGCCGTCTTGACGCGTGACTGAGATTCGTTACCGTCCTGCAAATAGGGAATTTTAGCGAACCGTTTTTGCACATCCGATACCGTACGATGGGCCCTCCGGTTCGAACTGCGCATGCG